>SKCR01000588.1:0-28944 GCA_019454045.1 Zanthoxylum bungeanum | reverse complement strand
TTAGTTATGTTCACAGCTAGTATTGAAATTAGATTTTAAATACTTAGTGTGGTACATAAAATATATGTATGATGTTCAGAATCTGTTTTGAGCAGGATACTGACTTCAAGCTGAGATGCTCTACGAACGGAAACGGGACGAAAGTAGCTGTTTCGACCGTAGATACCTAAGTTTAGGAACTACCCTTCGGGTGTGCACTTAAATTAGGAAATGTTATAATGAACTAGTTTGACTAGAGACATTATCTCTATATCAGTGTTTAATCCATTGTGGATAAACCTTTATATTCTAGAACACTAAGTGTTTCATTATATAAAGATGATACTGAGATAAACACATTAGATGTGAATAACAGAATTTATATTTTGAATATAATTAAAATCTCAAACATATAAAAGAAATATAAATAGCTCAAATTGATTTGATCAATAGAGACTTATGGTGGCATGTGTCTGGGACACAATTATACAAGACTCGTATATCCACACTTTTGAAGAGTGGATACTAGGACTGATTTGACTATTTAAATAAAGTCTACGAATCTAGTTTGTTAGGTAAAGTACCTAAAACACTGTTTACTTGGTAATAGTGTAAGTGCCACGATCTGTTAGCCCTATTCATGGTGAAGTTAGTGGGCCCATATCTAGCTAGCCTAGATGTGAACATGAATATTTCGGACCTTAACGGATGTGGCATCACATTAGGGTTATGTGTTTCTTTTGAAGAACACAAATCAGAAACTTTTAGAGTTTCGACACGAAATAAACAAACAGATCGGCTATAGCATTATACCGTCACGGTAAGACCGTAATGGAAAATACTTAAGCAATAAGTTTCTTATATACTTGAAAGAGTATAGTATTCTTTCAAATGAGGACTCCTCCCAGAACACGTCAAAGTGACGGTGTTTCCGAACTGATTAGCCGAATCATGTTAGACATGATAAGGCTAATCATGAGTCACTCTGAGCTACCATTTCCTTCAACGGATAAGTTTTAACAGTGCAATAACTTATTTAGAATAAGGTTCCATAATAATCTGTTTGATAGATTACATATAGGATATGAACAGGGGAAGAAACGAGGTTTCTCATTCTTGATAATTTGGGTATGCCAGGCATAACGTTTGGATGATACCAAACTAAGGACCCAAATTGGATAAGTGCCAATATAGGTTATCCTAAGGGAACCATAAGTATAGTACTTATACATCTCACATGAGAACAATGTGATTGTTGCTCACCATGCGGTTTTTCCTGAGAGGGATACCGATATGCAGTGGTCAGTGGGAGGATAGTGATACTCGATGAAAATCGGAGTAATACTGTTCAAGGCCCCTATTCCTCAATGGAACACAAACAGTTCATCAATAATGAATCTGTACCTTAATCTTCGAATACACAAGAACTGAGTAGATCAGATAGAGTCAGAAGACAACATAGGGTATGGGTTTCTGATCTAACCTCATAAAGATGTCAATCTTATGAAGGTATAACTAACGACTACGTTTTGAGGAAGTGATACGAGGGTATCGACTCCCTATCATGGCAAAGTGCCATGAGTCCGAAAATGGATTCCATGTATAACAACTATTTTGGATACTAGTTGTTGTACCACAAGGCATTGTGCTATTGGTACTTATAAGTCTTCAAGGAAGACATACATGGAAGGCAACATACCAACGTACCAAGCTGGGCTTTTGACGGAAAGGTATCGTTATCAACATTGTGTTAATAACGATTCAACCTTTTACCTGTTGCCATGGTAAATCCATTTTGAAGATGCTTGTTGATAACTGCATATTTCATTTATGAAATGTGTAAGTTGCAGATCAAAATCGCTTTCCTGAAAAGGAAACCTTTTGGAGGATGCTTACAACATCCTGACGATTTTGTATAACCGACAAACAAGGTTTGCAGGTTATTCGATCCATGTTTGGATTGAAGCAAGCATAGGTTCTAGGAATTATCGTTTGATGTAATCATAATGGAGTATGATTTAATTCAAAACGAAATGATTCTTGTGTATATAAGGAGGTTAGTGGAGAGCACTGATAATAAATTCCCATAAAACAATCGGTGAAAGCTTGGCTTTCATAGAAATTCTCTGTAGAATTCTGGGGAGTAACAACCTTTATTCAAGGAATAAAGATCTACAGGGACAGATTTGGAGTTGTTAACACTCTGGAAATTGTACATTTAAAATGTACTTGTATTGGTGTCTCATACGCTTCGAGCATATGGAGTCACAAATCGGGTCAATCCAAGTGATAGTCACTGGATTGAAGATTAAGAACATCTGTTAGTATCTGAGAGAACTAAAGATGTTGTCTTAAACTATGGAGATGGAGAACTTGAAGTGACTAGGATCACTGCTGCAAGTTTCCAACGGTAAATACTGCGGTTAATAAAAGTTTGAACACTGGGACAGTGAGCTGGAAATATTCCGAGCAAGATAACTGTTGCCGAATTAACAACAAATGCGGATTATTGCTGCAGCAGCTGAGGCAGCATAGAAGCCATTTGGATCGATAATAAATCTAATTAAATTAGATATAGTTCTTTTAGCAGCTGAGCTAGGCGTCAGCACAGGCTAAGGAATTAAAGGTCTCATCGACGATCCAGATATATACTTCTATATCATCTGATTCGTTCGGATCATACATCATGGCGATGTGATGATCGTGTAAATCACGTCAGACGATAATTAAGCAAATCCGCTGACGAAAAACCTTTCCTCGGCAATTTGAGCGAACTGTACATAGTTTGGGTGTTAGACACTCGAGTGACTGGCTATGTGCCAAGTGGGAGATTGTGATAATATGACCCATAGCGTCACTATTTGTACAGATCACGGTGTTGTTGTACAAATAAACTATGTGACAAGGAAATTGCACTCTCATCATTTGTGATTAGATCATCATATATGTATAAATGAAGAGAGGTCCATATGATTAGTTCCTGGATTGAGATGATATGAGACAGTATCAGTCCACGAAGGATTAATCATTAAATATCCCTAGCCGGAGTATTATCGAGACAGGACATCGATAATGCGGAATAGGCTAGTATTGCACTTGTGCGCGTTGTGAGGGCACAACGGCATAGTTCTCATATATTTAAGTATTGGATACTTATGCAAGTGCGATAGGAGGTTGTGTTTCACTGATGGTACGGGAAACAGCTTCGCTCTGGATAGACCCCTCGGAATCCCATTGGTATTATGACTATGTGTCTATGGGAGGCCGAAATCAAGGTAGGTGTGTATGGTCTTAACCTGAGACTTACATCGCTAATAACGATAATCGATAGACTTTGGTCTTGGTGGTACAGGGCTTTAACCGGTTCTGCGTACACCGCTTCCGTTTATCAGAGAGTCGTAGTGTATTGGATGTGATGTCAAGACGGAAGTATCACTTCAGTCATATTGGAGATGATGTCACGCAGGGATACAGTATTAGATCTCTTAAGTGCTGCGGCCATCGGGATATTATGACAAGGTCATATATATCCGATTATAGAGACTAGTTACCAGACATCCGACATGTTCTTCGTACGGGGCAGACACAAATCCAGCCCCAGGCCTAGCACGTGACTATCCGATACTGGGCCGATATACACAATACTACGGTTAACTACGCTTGATACAGATCTATATATTCCTGTAAGAATATTTCTGGAGAATTGGGAGGCATGGCGCTTGCTAGAAGCAAACTTGTCTTGTAAATCGGTATAAACGTAGTACGAGGTACTTACGTGTTCGGATAATCCGACGACTGTATTTACTGCCAACATATCCGGAGATCTCATGGGTCGCTTCCTGAAGATTCACCGATGATGTATAACTCGCACTTTAATTAATCTGGGATTAATTAGAAGAGAGAGAAAATTAATCTGGGATTAATTGCGGAGATATTTTATCTGGGATAAAATATTAATTAAAGAGAGAGAACGATTAATTTGGAATTAATCGATAAAATATATATTTGATATATTATTAGAAATTAGATTTCGACGCGAAATTAAAATTAGATTTTAATTCGCGCGAACGAATTAATTTAGAATTAATTCGTTAGCGACATGAATAGTGAATTCGCTAGGCGTAATCATTTAATTACGACGCGACGGAAAATTCGTTAATTGGAATTAGCGAACCCGAGCCCGAGAGTGATTGCGAGCGCATTCGCATTTCGAATTCGAGCGCGGTACGCAAGTCACATCAAACGTCAAATCATTAGTCACATCGCGTCAAATCAATTGTCTTTGAGTGATGTGACTTGACAACATGTCACTTTATTAAAGTGATGTGATGTGACTTAAAGTAAAAAGTAGAAGTGATATGGTTGTTGGAAAAAGCATTAATAAACTTTTACTTTTTGACTTTTGATATATATATATGAAAATGATTTATATATTTGTTTTTGTGTTTTGGAAAATAAAATAAATATAAAACTAAAAATCATTTTCTCTCTCTCTCTCACCATTTACTCATCTCTTCTCTCCCTCTCTTTTCTCTTCTTTCTTCAAGGTTTCAAAGCCGATTTCTTCTCCAAAATTTCCGGTTTGACCGAAATTTTGAGAAGCAAATGAAGAAGAGTAGTGCTAGCACACACATGGGTTATATTATGGTGATAGGGAAACGAATTTGTGAGCTTGGATTTATTTTGGAGCTTGAAACTTTGAGCTTCCATGGAGTCTTCAATGGCCGAACATGGAGGAGGCAAACCAGTCACCAACCGAGCATTCCACTACATGAGGAAGCTATTGCCGAGCTTATGGAGGGAGCTTGAAGGCTGTATTCTTCATTTCATCAAAACCCATTTATGTGAGTATGAATTCCGCCTTACTCCTTGGTTGTATTCAACTCGTTTTTATGCATGTTGTGATCCTTGGGACTTGATTGAAACTCAACAACTTGTCTTTATAAACAATTGTTATATATTTAAATATAACTAGTAGTGTCATTGACGTGAAGATAAACATTAAGAAAAATTATTCGGGGTAAAAATAATAATTTAAAATGGTGCTTTATGAGTTTAATCACTTAAGCATTAGATGCTTATTCCGTATGGAAAAGGATGGTTGATACAAGATTACACCACACATCTATTTAATGAATATTGTATTCAGGAAGGTGATTAAAAATCTCGTTTAACCAATGATTTGTCATTGGACCACCAGATTCATTAAACTGATACATTAGATGTATGTAGTTTTAATGAATTGTAATTGCTTAAGGTAGTTTTCTTTACTTCGTAACTTAGTTTATGAATTGTCATAACTTAGTTACGTGTTTCTGAAAGAACACATATTGAACGTCTTGAAATGATCAAGTACTTTCAATCTGTTCTAATGAAGAGGAGATTGAACATATTTCACTGGTTCAAATATATTCAATCTGAAATTTTGAAAATGTGATCCTTAAAATTCATAACAAGTCTTTGAATTGTTCAAAGATCTTTGATACAATCAAACATATGAATTTAAAGAAATTAGTTCTAAGGTTATTCAGTGAATATGATTCATATTCAATATTATTCTTCCACAATTCCATCTTGATAGAATTGAGTAGTGGGAGCAGTCGAATCTTATATGATTTGATTCGTTTGATACTGAATGTTACCGAATTAGTTTCAATACTCTTGGGGTTATGCTCCAGTAACACTAGTCATCCTTTTAATTTAGGTTCCATTAATTTCCACAGTTGCATATATGATATGTATAGGTAGAAAATCCGAATCTTGAAAAGTTTGAGATTTGAATCTTTCTTTTATATAATAGTTATATAATGGAAATTACTTACACCTCAGAGGTATAAGTAAAAGTTTATCATTTATTCTATTTTATAGAATATTATATTCTATTTAATAAAATATCTTTCCTACGATCCTAATTAATAAAATCGTTTTATTACTTACTGTGTAACATCAGATGTTATTATTGTATAAAAGACTTGACTTATTGAAGTCAAATGTGAGAATGATAAACTATAATTGGAACTACGTAATTAATAAGATGAAACAACCCTTAAACATCTTCCGTACAAGTCCAATAGGATAACAGAATCATTTACGAGTATTTGATGCTTAATGGTTTTGTTGTTTTCTTATTGAAGAAAATTATCCTATAACTTATAATGCAAGCGATATTTGATATCGATTCTGGAAGTTCACCATTGAACCATAGATCTAAGATTGTTCATTGCTTACTACGATCAAGTTTTGAACTTGATTAAGCTTTCATTATGAATTAGTTCATGATATGTGCTAATTGTTTGCGCAGCGAAAGCAGTGTGAGCTTATTAAAGGTTTGACCTTTACAATATGACAGTGAGAAAAGTTATAATCAGCAATCTATTGTAGATTCTGAGGAAACTTGTTTCTAGTCACACTAATTGAACAATTAAAGATATATGGTTAATGTTGATATTAAACTGTACATTTTAGCTAAAGAATGCAAAGTGGCGTTTTTTGAATGACTTATTCAGATATGAGATCAGTTGTGATTTCTTTGTTTGAAGAGTTCATTCTGGAATGGCCCTAGAGTTTGTGTTCTGCTAAGATCGCAGTTTAGTGTGCTAGCTTATAGAGCCTATTGTAGACTCGGATAGGTCTTCCGGAAATCCGTATTCTCTATTTTTGATATCAGTCAGATTGTCTGATCTTGTCAAAGTATAGAGAATACATATGTGCTTGAAGCGTTAGTGGGAGCGTACAAATTACTTTCTAGTGTTATATATCCTAACAACATTATCTTTATTATAGTAATAATGAGATGTTTGTAAGGTAAAAGATTTACCTAAGTCTTATTTACTCCGTGAAAGCAGTGTGAGTAGTCTCTGTTATATTTGATATAAAGTTTTATATATGATATAAAACTTGGAGACTTGTGAGATACTCCTATTAGTCGTGCATTAGATATGATCTAATCAAGGACATAACTAGGCTATCTGTATGACAGTTAGTATAATTGTTGGACAGTTATTGTGTGTCTTATATATAGTATTCATCTTTCGTAAAGGATGATTCCTTTTTCGAAAGAGATATTGATTAAAATGTCTAATCTATCTTATGTATCATTTGATGATGACATAGTGAATACTTTATTATATGCGATTAAAAATATCGATTTAATCGTAATTATTACAAGTTATTTTGATACCCTATAGACCATAGGATGGATCTTAAAACACATTCCTTGTGATCTTTGAAATCTTAAGAACGAGTTTATAATTCATGGAGAATGCGATCTGCAACCATTAGGGTCATATTAGTTTTGAGACTAATTTTGACGTTAGAAAGCCTACGTCATAAAGAGTCACAAAAGATGCAGTGGAAGTATCACGAAGGATTCTACTATTAAGTGGAATTAGATGCAACTTATGAAGTATTGAATTATGAAGTTGCTTAGTGACCTTATAAATTAGAAGTTTTATATTGTTGTTGTGCTTGCGGTTGTCGTCATAGTATTTTGGATTTGATCCCTAAATACTTGGACAACTCAGTAGTTGTAGCACAATACTGATGTAGCATCAGAGTCATATTAATGTATAATTTAGATTCTACAAAATATAAATCATGCTGACTATGGGAAACGATGGAGTTTGTTTGACAAACTCAATATGTAATAGCGGACCTACTTCTTGTTGCCTACCTCTTAAGTGCTAGGTGAGCTTTTAAGAGCCATGAGTATACGATACACATTGAAATGTGTATATGATACCATGGATTGGCACTAGAGCAAGTGGGAGAAATTGTTGGGGTTGGTGCTCAGAGCGCCAATCCGGACCGTATTTATGTCTGATTCATGAATACGAACATCCATTTTTCCATAATATTACTTATTTATGGTTGCACCTCTTGTTTTTATATACGTATTCGATCTGATTACGATTAGATTGAAACTAAATGTTGTTTAGTGATATGTATATATTAGACAATGGCCCGATAATATATAATGCAGTACACAATTACAAAGCTAGTTTGTAATTGACATTGGGAAGTATCACTGCTAAATGTATATTATCAGATATAGTTCCTGGTCTAGATTCACTAACACGGGTCGGTTAGTCAAATCTGTTGAGACCAGTACATGTCGTATATCGAGACTTGGTCCGATGGTTTATCCCAATGAACCATGAGTCTAGGGAGACTCGAATAGACGTGTAGGTGTTTAGAGTGGATAAACACTGAACGACTCTCCGAAGATTCTTAATGGATGATACACCATCGTCAATAAGAATCTTCTCGGGTTGAGTAGCATAATGGTCCTTCGACTTGAGATACCACTGTGGATGTATGAGACATCCTCCACACTTAGATGGCAGTCACGTCACCGATCTATTTAGATCACACCTCCGCCTGTTCATTTGGTGTGGACCGATCCTCAGGATATCCTGTGTGTATCAAGATATGATCCGTCAGTTATGTGTACAGAGCATATGTAGTCCATATAAGATTAGCAGTCTGTTAAATGTGTGGCAACAATATACTTCGGAAGTAAGTTCTGAATGTTATTTAGAGATTGCTAATACATACGTCGACGAGATAATACATTTAGAGATTTGACGTTTACATCTATATCTCTGGGATTATTCGGATACCTGTGACGAAGGGATTATACGTATGCGATGACCTCAACCTGTATGATTCAGTGAGTTTATCTGTGGTCGTCATAATTTACGAGTGGGTAAGTTATGGACACGAAATTGGATTTTGTGATGGATATACCTGAATATAGAGAGTCTCACTAATGAAATATACTCGTAGAGCACTAGGGCAACTTTTATGAATAATGATGATTATTTATAAATCGTTTAAACGTTAAACGAAAAATACATGCGAACGGGCCGAACCGTCATTTCCTAATTAATGTGTATTTGTATTTAATATATGATATTATTAAATACGCATTAATAAATTGTCAAATAAATGTATTTGACATATATCATTAATATATGTATTTAAGATATTTAAAGTAAATATAATACATATATTTGAGATATTTGTATTTAATTAATTATTTAATTGTTAAATGATTAATATAATTAAAATATAAATATCTTACCAATGATATAGTTAGGAAATGATTATAAGTGTAAATTGTTGACTTTAAAGTAAAGGAAATGATAGTCAAATTGGATTTGACTTTTTAGATATTTGTTTTAAATGTTTAAAATTGAAATATCAATTTCCTTTATTTATTAGCATTTTCGGCCAAGACTTTAAATAAATATAGTGTTATATTTTTAAGTTGCTTTTGTTGACTTGTTGAATTTTCATTAAGGTTGTAATGATCAAATTGCAAGTTGATTAAAGTAAGCTTTAAATGAAACAAAAATTAAATATCTAGATATTTTTCCTTCACCAAATTCGGCCAAGGGCATTTGTGTGAGGTATATATTGTTTTGTTTCATCTTTTAAGGTTTAGACAAGTTAATTTGATACCAAATAAACATAAAAGAAGTTGAGAGAAAAGCTTGGAGGCTAAAGGAAAAAGCTTGGAAATCTTTGAGTTTTGTAAGTTTTTCTTTAACGTTTCAACATGAAAAATGTTTCTAACATGCTTAGCATCATTTGTGTTGCTTTTGTGTTGTATCTCTTTTTATAGTTTGTGTTTATTTTGGTTGTGAACTTTGATGAAAGATTGATGCATGTAAGTAAGCTTGAATTGGTTTCAAAGCTTTACTTTTGATTTTTGGAAAATCAAGTTGCCATTCTAGAGTTGGTAAGCCACTCTTTGGTGACCTAGAATTTTTCTATAGTTTTGTTTCAAAGTGGTGAGGCTAGATTGGTGAAGTATTGAATGGATTAAGTGTTGGATTTTGTAAATTTGGTGAAATTGGATAATTTGATGAAATTGAAAGATTAGGGTTAAGAACCCACTTAAAATTTGGGACTTTTCATATATGTGATGTATTATGGTATGAATATGATGCATGTAAAATTTTAGGTTGATTGGATTTGATCTTGGCATTTTTGAACTAAAGGGATCAAATTGCAATTAATTGAAAATTTTAGGTGGCTCACAGCATTTGCTCAAAAATTGGGGATTTGTGTGAAATATGATTTTGATGCATTAGATGTGTTGAAAAATATTTTAGAAATGATTTAGAATCATCAAAAATTATATTGACAACTTTTGGACTAAAATGATCAATTTACAAAGTTTTGGGGCAATTCGGTAATTACCAAGAAATTTGATCTCTTGTGTAATTTTTCAGAATTTGATAATTGGATAATTAAATAAATAAGTTTATTTGATTGATCCGAGGAAAATTTTTGAAATTGGAAAATTTTGATTTTCCGCGATTCCGCTGCGTTACCGATATTTCCCCTTAAAACCCCAACACCCTCAGCCTAGTCAAACACCACAACCTAGGAGTTACAATGCCCCCAGTATCACACACTTGTCGTTCCTAGGAATTCTTTAGAGGATACTGTGCAAGCATTTGTGGAGGCCTATAAAACAATTGTGGAGGCCCATAAAACAATTGTGGAAGCCCAGAATAAACCCAATCAAAGGTTTGAGTCGTTGATAGCTCATGTAGCTGAAGATAATAGAGAGATTAAGAGTCATATCTCTAAGTTAACTAATGTCCTGAGTGTGCAAGAAAAAGGAAAATTCATATCTCAAGCTCAACCTAATCTACAAGGGCAACACATGACACAGGCTAATCATGAGGTAGCCATATAAAAAGTGTTAATGGCATAATCACTAGGAATGTTAAAGAGGAAGGAATGCAGGACAAGTCCAACACCATAGGTGATCCCAAGGATAGTAGTATAGGTACCCTTCAGGCAGATCCAGAGCCTACTTTCCAAGTTAGATTACCTTTCCTCAGGCACTTAGGCCCACAGTGAGAGCCCCGGACCCAAATGGTGAGATCCTAGAACATCTAAAGCAAGTAAATATTAACCTTCCTTTGTTGCATGTGATAAATCAAGTTCATACCTATGCGAAGGTTTTAAAAGATCTGTACACCATAAAAAGAAAGCATAATGTGAAGAAGACTTCAATTTTAACAGAGCAGGCTAGTCTAGTAATTGAACAGAGGACCCCACCAAAATATAAGGATCCGGGATGTCCCACCATAACCTGTCACATTGGCACACATGAGTTTGGTCAAGCCTTATTAGATTTAGGTGCAAATGTTAATCTCATGCCATATTCGATTTATGTGCAGTTAGAGCTTGGTGAGATTAAACCTACATCAGTAGCCTTACAATTAACTGACCGATCCATTAGAACACCACGAGAGGTAGTTGATGATGTTTTAGTACAAATTGATAAATTCTACTACCCTGTTGATTTCGTGATTTTAGACACCCAGTCTGTGGTTAACATTGAGTCAAATATCCCACACATATTAAGAATACCTTTTCTTGCTACAACTAATGCCCTTGTCAATTGCAAGAACGGTCTCATGAAGCTATCATTTAGGAATATGACACTGGAAGTAAACATTTTTCATGTTGAAAAACAACCACAAGGTGATGATTAGTGCCAATTTACATACATGCTAGAAACAGTCCTGCCAGAAACAGCTTCTCTACAACCTGAATCAAATCCTCTTGAACTGAAACTGTTCCCAAGGAACCGTAAAAGGAGGAGACGGAAATTTAGTGCTCAATTAAAGACGATACTTGGGAAGTTAAAAACGAGGTTGAACTAGTTGATAAAATATCAGCCATGAGTAGAACCTGGCAGATTCATGCATACACTGCCGCAACTAGACACAAATCATTTCTCATGTCTTCATCAGTTCGCTACATGGAAGCTGTTGGACAAAATGACCCATAACGTCACTATTTGTACAGATCATTGTGTTGTTGTAGCAAATTAACTATGTGACAAGGAAATTGCACTCTCATCATTTGTGATTAAATCACCATAGATATATATAAATGAAGAGAGGTCCATATGATTAGTTCCTGGATTGAGATGATATGAGACAGTATCAATCCCCGGAGGATTAATCATTAAATATCCCTAGACGAAGTATATCGAGACTGGACATCGATAATGCGGAATAGGCTAGTATTGCACTTGTGTGCGTTGTGAGGGCACAACGGCATAGTTCTCATATATATAAGTATTGGATACTTAGGCAAGTGCGATAGGAGGTCGTGTTTCACCGATGGTACGGGAAACAGCTTCGCTCTGGATAGACCCTTCGGAATCCCATAGGTATTATGACTATGTGTCTATGGAAGGCCGAAATCAAGGTAGGTGTGTATAGTCTTAACCTGAGACTTGCATCGCTAATACTTGCGATAATCGGTAGACTTTGGTCTTGGTGGTACAGGGCTTTAACCGGTTCTGTGTACACCACTTCTGGGTTTATCAGAGAGTCGTAGTGTATTGGCTGTGATGTCAAGACGGAAGTATCACTTCAGTCATAGTGGAGATGATGTCACGCAGGATACGGTACTAGTGCTCTTAAGTGTTGCGCAACCATCGGGATGTTATGACTAGGTCATGCATATCCGATTATAGAGACTAGTTACCAGACATCCGACATGTGCTTCGGACGGGGCAGACACTTATCCAGCCCCAGCCCTAGCACGTGACTATCTGATACTAGGCCAATATACACAATACTACGGTATACTACGCTTGATACAGGAATATTTCTGGAGAATTGGGTAGGCATGGCGCTTTGCTAGAAGCCAACCTTGTCTTGTAAATCGGTATAAACGTAGTACGAGGTACTTACGTGTTCGGATAATCCGACGACCGTATTTACTGCCAACATATCCGGAGATCTCATGGGTCGCTTCCTGAAGATTCACCGATGATGTATAACTCGCACTTTAATTAATCTAGGATTAATTAGAAGAGAGAGAAAATTAATCTGGGATTAATTGCGGAGATATTTTATCTGAGATAAAATATTAATTAAAGAGAGAGAACGATTAATTTGGAATTAATCGATAAAATAATATATTCGATATATTATAAGAAATTGGATTTCGACGCGGAATTAAAATTAGATTTTAATTCGGGCGAATGAATTAATTAGAATTAATTCGTTAGCGACGTGAATAGTGATTTCGCTAGGCGTAATCATTTAATTACGACGCGACGGAAAATTCGTTAATTTGGAATTAGCGAACCCGAGCCCGAGAGTGATTGCGAGCGCATTCGCATTTCGAATTCGAGCGCGGCACGCAAGTCACATCAAGCGTCAAATCGCTAGTCGCGTCAATCGTCAATCAATTGTCACTTTGAGTGATGTGACTTGACAACATGTCACTTTATTAAAGTGATGTGATATGACTTAAAGTAAAAAGTAGAAGTGATATGCTTGTTTGAAAAAGCATTAATAAACTTTTACTTTTTGACTTTTGGTATTTTGGAAAATTGAAAAGTTGTATATGGTTTATTTTATTTTTGGAAAATATATAAACCAAAATTACATTTTTCTTTACCAATTTTTTCTCTCTCATTTACGGTTTTTACAGAAACCATTTTCCCTCTCTTTCTCTCTTCTCCCTCTCACGGCTCACAGCCGATTTCTACACAAAATTTTCTGGTTTTGACCGAAATTTTGAGAAGCAAATGAAGAAGAGTAGTGCTAGCACACACATGGGTTATATTATGGTGATAGGGAAACGAATTTGTGAGCTTGGAAAGCTTGAAGCTTGGAGCTTCAATGGAGTCTTGCATGGCCGATTTTGGAGCATCAAAACAGCCCCCCACCGGCAGTCCACTGCAGTTCAAGAAGGCCCAAAACCGAGCTTGGAGGGAGGAAAAAACGCATCTTGTTCTTCCTAGCATCAAACCCATCAATGTGAGTATGAATTCCGCCTTACTCCTTTGTGTATTCAACTCGTTTTTATGCATGTTTGTGACCCTTGGGACTTGATTGAAACTCAACAATGGTATCAGAGCTATTGGTTGCAGAAAAACGAATTAGGGTTCTTGAGCAAAATTTGGGGCTTTTTGATTTAAGCATGATTTTGACAAATTGTTTGTTTAAGAATGCTTGTATATGAATTAATTAGAGTTATATGTAATCAATTTGATGAAAAATTAATTGGATTGATTTTCCCCAATTTGCTTAATGTTGGCCAAAACTTTAATTTGGGTAAACTCAATTTGAGCATCAAATGATTAAATTGTTTAGTATAGTATGCTTGAATGAGTTGAATTGATGTTGTGCATAATCAATTTCATGAAATTTGGTTGGATCCATTTTTCCCTAAATTTTGGGCATGACAAATTTGGGTAAACTTGATTTTGAGCATGTTTAATGAAAATGGATGATTTAGAATGCTTGAATGTTGTTTAATTGATGATTGATTATATCAATTTGATGAAAAGTGTTTGGAACAATTTTTCCCCAATTTACTTGTGATGGCCGAATTTGGCAAGTGCCCTATTGTCTTGGTTTTTTGATTTTCTGTTCATTGGATGACTTAGAAATCATTTGGGGATGTTGAATTTATGTTTGATTGGGTTCAATTGGATTGAATTTGATTGGGCATAATTTCCCTCTTTGGCCGAGACTTTAGCATGTATAAATTGGGTTTGATTTTGATTTAATTATGTTGGACATGACTAATTGATGTTAAGCATGATTAATTGGACAAATTTCATGTTTTGGAAACTTTGATTTGGGCAATTAATAATGCTATACACTTTAGGTAATTTAATTGGAAAATTTAGAATTTTTGGAATTAAATTATTGGGCTTAAAATTGGATTTGGGCTTTTTTAAGTTGTTATTGGGTTTATTGGACTTTGTTGTACAAAGTTGGTTTAGGCCAAAATTGGTTGGATCCAATTAGGCCCAAAACCGCTTCCAAAAGGCCCAAATGCGACTAATGAACCTTTAACGTTAATTGGGCCTAATGGGCTTAAATTAATTTATGGGCTTATGGGGTAACTCCCGGATTGGACTTTGGTTGCGGGTTTGACCCGAGTTGACCAAAAGTCCACGCCTCAAGAAATTAATTAAAAGCCCATTGGACTTTAATTAAATTAATATTGGATATTAATCGGGTTTTGAGACCCGTAACCATTAAATTTGGAATTTAAGTCGTAAAGGTTTATTTTATAAAGTGTAATATTTAATTTAGAATTAAATAATGAATTAGAATTAAATACGTATTAAATTGGATTTAATTATGTAATTTAATTTAATTCGTAGAAATCGTACTTTGAATACGTGTTCGCAATACGAGTTTGACTCGAACAAAATCAAATCTTTGTTTGAACATTGGATGATCACTAATTATCAAGATTAATTAATTGGATTGATTGATAACATGCTTGTATGAATACATGGTTGTGATGTTTGAATAATGTATATCGGATGGATATTAGCCGGGTGGGGCGATTTTGGAAATTGTAATAAATTTGATTTATTAATTGGACCTGCGAGTCCAGCCTTATCTCCTATTTCTTTGTATTCTCTTCTCACCTATTCCCCTCTATGTATATGAGGTTTCTTTAGAAGTGTAGTGTAACGGGTAGAAGTAATACAAGTGCTAGCGGGAGAGAGACAGAGAGAGATTTGATCTAGGATCAATGTAAAATATCCATCCGCATATCATTATTATTTTACATATGCGCTTTATTATGTGTTTATAATGCATGTTTAAGGGTGTATGATGATGAGACCTTAACAAAGATAATAAATTGGTTGCCAATTTGCACGCGAAAAACCCTCGTTAAATATCAAGCGTTTATTTTCCTTCCATTGAGTGATTCTTACTCAAGATCCGAGATTGGCAGGGGTTGTTGGCCAAAGTCAAGCCCTTGTCCGTCAAAGATGTGTTTTAATCACGAGGCTTTGTTCCATATCGGTGTCGTGTCCAAGTTGTGGTTTGTTGGCCAAAGTCAAGACCACTTCTTGTCCATTGACATTGATTACAAAGCTTCCATGTCAATGGGTCCGCGCTTGACTGGGATCACTAGGTTTGTTGTGCCAAAGCCAAGGCCTAGTTGATTCAGAGGAAAAAGGTTAGGGTATACATTCGATGTATAGGCATATATAAGATATATGTTTGGGACTTGGATGTCCACCTACTGGATCTAGGAGTTGGATGAGATCCAATTGATCTTCGAGATCTACCTAGTTAATTATCATACAATTTGTTGGCCAAAGTCAAGATTGTGTGATATTTAACGGGATCCTAGCCCACTAGGAAACACGGTTTCCTGAGTACTCGACAGAGGGTTAGAGGCTCGACGAAAATAGTGGGAGGTAAGAATTGAATTTGCAATACTCGTTCAATTACTCGCCGTACGCGCTCATTCAAATTATTTCGTCATTAGATTAAATGTTAGTTAGGCATCCTCAGTTGACTTCTTGAATAGAGCTCCCCCAGCTGCTGCATCAACCGCAGTCCTATTCAAACCATTCAGCCCATTATAGAACAACTGAATCTAGACTCAGTCTGCATAATCGTGTTATGGGCATCTTTAGAGTAGATCTTTAAAGCGCTCCCATGCTTCATACAGAGTCTCAGACTCTAACTACTTAAATATACTAATTTCTGCCCTCAGTTGAGCTGATTTAGCTTGTTGAAAGAACCTCTCAAGAAATGTTGTGGCCATATCCTGCCATGTCATGATACTCCTCATTTGTATTGATTGAAGCCAATCCCACGCTTTATCCCTAAAAGAGAATGAGAATAAACGTAGCCTGATGGCTTCTTTAGTGACTCCATTCATCTTTATGGTATCCGCCATCTCCAAGAAGATCCTTAAATGCAAATCGGGATCCTCTACAGCCGAACCTCCAAACTGATTCTTCTGCACCACGTTGATTAATGAAGGTTTCAGCTCAAAGTTGTTAGCATTGATTGGCGGATGCGCAATTCCAAAGTAGGTATCATATATGACCGGCTTGAAGTGATTTTTGATTGCCACCTGACATGGATTGTACTCTCTGTTTTCAGCCGCCATTACTTCCTTGTCAATTTTCATTTGTTTCCTTAGTCTTCCCGCTGTTCTTTCTATTTTAGGATCAAACAAGAGCGAGTCGAGACTTGTGGATCTTCGCATTCACTGAAGCACCGAAAGAAAAAAAAATCAATAATCAAATAAAAACTAAACAAAAAATAAATACAAAACAAAAATAAACTAAAAATAAAAAAATCTAAATTAAAGCTAAGATTACTTGGTAATATTATTAATGTGAATTAAACAAACAATCCCCGGCAACAGTGCCAAAAACTTATTGTGATATTTTATATCGTACCGCAAATGTACGGTGTCAAGTTTTAGTAAAGATGAGTTAAGAGTGTCGAACCCACATGGATTGTGTTCACTCACACTAAGTACTATAATTGATAATCCTAACTTTATTTAGAAAACAATTAATAAAGATTTAACCAATATGAAGTAAAATATGAAAATAATTATATATGAGGAACTAATATGATAAATTATTTAGAGTCTGATTTCACTTAGCCATCCCCTATATATTTGTCATGCCAATTATTCCTTATTCAGTTGTATTGTTTATAAGTCAAGAATCCTTAAGTATTCACTCCTCTCCCGAGCAACAGTGAAAATATTATCAACTACAGAATTCGATATCCCTATAAAAATCTAGTAATTAACAACTCATTACGCTTTGTGATTCTATGTTAACGACTTCAAAGGAACTATAGATTCTCCCGAACTCTATAAAACTCCTAGGTTATATTCTTTAGATCCTATTCAAAATCCCTCTCTCCTGAGCGATAGATTCTAAACATTCATCATCTTAATTTTTGGCCATCAAACAAGAAGCATTAAACTCAAGAGAATATAAATAAATTGAAATATATCTTCATAACAATAATGACAAACAAGACAAAGGTTAAAGCATCAATTACATCATTATCTAGAATTAAGGATTTAGTTCATGACTAAAGATAAAAACAATAAAAAAAAAGGTCATGAACATAGTGGAAATCATTAGAGTTCTAAGAAAGAAACTAGAAGATTAAACCCGAATTGAATCCCTTCCTCTTCGGACGTCACCGCCTTCGTCTTCTCTTGTCGCTCTTCAATCCTCCTCATTGGATCTCTCTAAAATATGTGTTTTTATGTTTTGAGTTGTGTATTAGCCTCCTCTTTTAGGTCTTGGATGAACTTATGTATTTATAATAATGCCCTGGAGTCTTTGCGCATGTAAAACCCTAAAATTAGTGAACTTACAGGAATTACTATCACAAAAATTCATTGGCCTGCGCATCGCGACACGTGGTAGTAAAGCTGAATGTTGTGTTCTGCATTTATGCTCTTCCTGTTTGCTTCCGTTGCGTCCGTATTGTCCCAAAACACGTATAAATGCCCCAAGATCCATGTTCTAATACTTTCTACAAATAAAACATAAAAGAACTACAAAATACATTAAATGATACAAAATTTAACAAAATAGTAAGCTAAGAATGCACGAATAAGTGGGTATAAACCGCACTTATCAGTCTTAGATAGGCTTTTGGGTCTCCATGTTGGGGTTGGTGCTCAGAGCGCCAATTCCCTGTTGTATTTCCTTTTAAATACTCTTGTAAAGGTTTTATTTTGAATAAAATAAGCAGTTTCTATAATATAATATATCTCTTGAAATGGTAAAGACGTATTTGACCTTATAATGATTAGTCATGATGCAATTGCAAAAG
This sequence comes from Zanthoxylum bungeanum, assembly GCA_019454045.1. NCBI lineage: Eukaryota > Viridiplantae > Streptophyta > Magnoliopsida > Sapindales > Rutaceae > Zanthoxylum > Zanthoxylum bungeanum. The sequence goes on along the minus strand of SKCR01000588.1, from coordinate 10,321 downwards.
TGTCGCAACTGACATTGAGTTATTTCATGACGTTGTCATTCTTAGACTGTTCCTGGTCAAGGTTTACACTACTTGGTCAGTAAATTAACACGTTGAGACCGGTACATGTCGAATATTGGAATATATATTCCAATGGTTTCTCAATGATCCATGAGTCTTGGAGACTCATATAGACGTGTAGGTGTTTATAGCGGATAAACACTGAACGACTCACTGAAGATTCTTAATGGATGGTACACCAACGTCAATAAGAATCTTCTCGGGTTGAGTAGCATTTTTGATTCTTCGACTTCAGATACCACTGTTGGCATATGAGACATCTTCCACACTTAGATGGTAGTCATGTCACCGATCTATTTAGATCAGACCTCCGCATGTTCGTTGGGTGTGGACAGATCCTCAGGGTGTCCTGTGTGTGTCGAGATAGGATCCGTCAGTTCTGTGTACAGAGCATAGGTAGTCCATATATGATTAGCAATTAGATAAAAACCATGAGTCTGTGGTACACTTTAGAAGTGAGTTCTAAGTGTTTTTTTAGAGATTGCTAATAGAGACGTCGACGAGATTATCCCTATAGAGATTTGACGTTTACATCTATATCTCTGGGGTATATCCGGATACATGTGATGAAGGAATTAAACATATGCAATGACCTCGACCTATATGATTCAGCGAGTTTATTCGTGGTTGTCATAATTTACGGATGGGTAAATTATTGACACGAAATTGGATTTCGTGATGGATATACATGAATCTAGAGAGTATCACTAGTGAAATATACTCATAGAGCACTAGGGCAACTTTTATGAATAATACTGATTATTTATAAGTCGTTTAAAGGTTTAAATGAAAAATACATGCAAGGGGACCTAATGGTCATTTCCTAATTAATGTGTATTTATATTTAATGATAGATTTCATTAAATACACATTAATTAAATGTCAAATATTGATATTTGACATATATCATAAATATATATATGTATTTAGATATTTAAAATAAATATAATACATATATTTAAAATATTTGTATTTAAATAATTATTTAATTATTTAATTGTCAAACAATTAAGTAATTAAAAAAATAAATATCTTTAGTTATGATATTTTTGGAGATGACTTTAGTTGCTTTATTTGAATTGTTATAATCATTAAATGAAGTAATGATCAATTACACAAGTTGATTAAATTGACTTTATTGAAATAAAAAAATATCTAGATATTTGTTTATGCTCCCAATTTTCAGCCAAGGGCATAATTGGTGAGTATATATTGTTTTTTTTTCATTTTCCATTCTATTAGGTTAAGTTACCAAAACCGTAAAAAAGGAAAATTAAGAGCAAAGTTGAAGAACAAAGGAAAAGGCTTGAAAATACCTTGATTTTGTAATTCTTTCCTTAACCTTTTCAACTAAGAAAATATTTCTTTCATGCTTATCTTCAACATGTGTTGCTAGGATGTTGTCTCTACACTTTTAATTTATGTTTGAATGGTTGGAAACTTGTATGAAGGATGTTAGCATGTATATGGTTTAAAGTGAGCTTATAATTGGTTATTAAGCTCTCTTTTGATGATTTGATAATCAAATTGCCATTCTAGAGTTGCTAAGCCACTCATTGATGACCTAGAATTTTTCTTGATTTGTTTCATGGTGGTGAGACTTGTTTGATGTAGTAAAGATTAAATTAAAGTGTTGGATTTAATTGATTTGGTGTATTTTGTCAATTTGAAGAAATTATAAAATTAGGATTCTTAACCCTCTCTAAATTTGGGGATTTTCATATATGTGATGTATTATGGTGTGTATATGATGCATATTAATTTTTGGGTTGATTGGATTTGATCTTGACATGTTTTGAACAAAAATGGACCAAATTATAAAAATTGAAAATTAAGGGGTTGTTCGGCAATTTGGAAAAATTTGGTATTTTGTTGTAATTTTTTTGATTTGTTGGACATGTTGATAATTGATTTAGAATCATCCAAAATTGTATTTAATAATTTGAGGACTAAAATGAACAAAATGTAAAGTTTAGTGGTCAAACGATAATTTCCAAGAACTATGATTTCTTGGTTAAAATTTTAGTTTTTAAGTATTGGGTAATTAAATAAATAAGTTTATTTAATTGATCCAAGAAATATTATTGAAATCGGAAAATTTTGATTTTCCGCGTTCTGCCACGTTACCATATATTCCCTATAAAACCCCTACAAAATGGTATCAGAGCATGTCTGATTCTGGACACCCAATATGATTATGCCTGTAAATTCAATGTTTAATTTAATCTTTACTTTATGCATGCATGTGTTTATTTAATTTGATTAAATAAAGTAAAAGCATCTTTTGCGAAAAATCCCTAATTAATAAGGTTTTATGTTAATTATGTATTTGATGCATATTACATGGTCCGTCTTGTCAATACGGTTTATGGATATCTTTTCTATGACTACATCCGAGAACGTGGCAAAAAGCTGTGAGGGTGTAACGATAGAAATTTTTTTATGTCGGATGTATTTCAGATACTAGATAAATTCAAGCGAAAACGGAATCCTGAATGTGCCAAAGCTGTCAGGGTTACGCAAGTAGCTTGAGTTTATCATTGACGAGTTTAACCTTGGTGCGCCTCCTTGTGAATGTACGAAGGCTGTCACAATGAGAAACGACAAGGACCGGAAACCCAGGAGTCACTATTGGGTGATTGACAAAGAGTTGTCTACCTGATGAATATACGTAGGCGAGAACGTGCCAAAGCTATAAGCTGAAATATATTCATGGGATCCACCTTTAACTATTTGTATTTAATTTAATTATTAAATCTTTGTATTCTGTTTGGGGATTACAGTATTGCATAATTTAGTAGGACGTGCAATTTTAGATTAAAAATCCATGATCTAGTTAATGTTTTCGATATTATTTGAAATTGTTTAATTCTGCTAACCGTTTTTCATAATATATATGATAGATTTACGATGGTGGCACAATCGACTAGTCCGTTTGCGCGTATATTGGATATGAACAAACTAAAAGGCGTTGAAAACTTTGCTGATTGAGATTTGGATTTAAGGATTGTCCTTGAATTCGAAAAGTTGGGATATGTACTTGAGGGTCCGCTGCCCCTTGCTGTGTCTGAGGACGCAACACCGGAGGAACTACAGGTTTTTCAAGCTTGGAAAGATGATGGTTTAAAAGTTAAATCATACATCTTAAGTTCACTGACATTGGAACTTAAGAGGCAATACTATGGCTTGTCAGATGCGTATAGTATGATGATGCGATTAAGAGAATCGTATATAAACCAAGAACAAGTTATTTTTCATAAAGTTGCGATGGAACTATTCCATGCGCGACTGGACGAGGGGCAAGCTGTGAGCTTGCATGTTCTTCACTTGATCGATTTGATCGAACAACTGAGTGTATGACACAGAAATCGGTGACGCTGTTCTAGGCTCGCGGACTAGTTGGGAGTACGGAATAGCCCACAAGGGAACTAAACCGGAGAAATAACATGGAGTCGCCACCCGGTGTGAACCAGGATAAAGATTTAAGGCCGCACTCACCCCTCGCAAGGGAAGACCTCAAACCTATTGTGTTCGGAATGGTACCTTACTTATGCCACTTGTAATGATGTGATTTGTGCAATATCTTAACCGAATCTATGCAATATGCTCAAGAACAACCTACGTCTAGTTCATGTTCATGAAGATAAATCCTATGTCTAAGTTTGCATGCTTGAAAAGTAAGTCTTTAAACGGCAAACACACAATATCACACAATGAGCACATTGAACCATTAAACCAAAATAAACAAATAGCAATTTAAACATAATCATAAACTAAACAAAATATCATGCCTAAAATAACGTAATCATGCTTTGAAAATAAATAACAAACCAAGTTAAATCATGCTTTAATAACAAATAAATAACCTACGAACTACAACATGCTCAAACACAAGTTTGGATGAGATGAAATACGTGTCTCTTAAGTGGTACGTGGCGTTATATTCCGAGTACAAACTGCACTACCGTCTATTCAGATTTGGTTACAGAATTTACGTCCGGGTTTCCATCCTATATACCACAAAAGGGAACACATATTCCGGTCATCCAACAATCACATCATGCCTCAAACGACTCTCATGCGATAGTATTTTTAAAATAAACAAAATAAATGAAGTATAATAAATAAAAAGGTGCCCTCAGGTCTAACCTCTTTTGTCATCTCACGAAAGGGCGTTACACGGCCGTTGGAAGGGTGGATGATCTGCAACTCTTCCGTTTCACTAACTCAACGTCCTTCCTCGCTGTTTCACTGTTCGGGCTGCTGTTTTCACTCTGTTTCGCTGCTATTTTCATTGTATTTTTTGGTCACTGTTTTAAGGCAATTAATGGACTGTTTTGGTGTCAGTTTTAGTGGCTTAAGGGCTGCGGTTTTAGAAGGGTTTAATGGCAGTTTTTTGGGCTGTGAAGTGGGGATGTTTGGTGAGAGGATGTACGACAGTTGCTGGCAATTTTGGGGGTCTGGTTTGCGTGTTTGAAGGTTGTGGGATTGAGGGGAATCTTTAGGCGTAAAGTGGGCAGTTGGCGTGATGGGCAAGGGACTTTATGCATGCAGGTGGCGTAAGGCTAGGGACTTAGGGACGTTTGTGAGTATGAGGCTTATGGTGCGGCAGGCTGTGAGTGGGAGTTGCAACGTGGGTGAGTAGGCTGAATTTGTAAGGGCTGATGAAGGCACGTGGGGCGTGATGCGCTGATGGAGGCTAGGTAAAAGGAGCAGGTGGCTAAGCGTTGAAGGTTAATGTGTGACTTTGAAGGAGGTAGTTTGCGTGATTTGTGGCTTGTGTGTGAAGGAGATTGGCGGGAGTGAAGGTTTTTATGTGCGAGGGTTTTGTGCGTGCGGTGAGGCTAGTGTGTGGGGGGGATTTTGCGTGAATGCTCTCTTATTTCTTGTGTGAATTATGTGTGAATGAGCTCTTTTTATAGGCAAGGGAGGGCTGACTTTCCTTATTGGAATATGAAAGAATTTCCTATTGATGGTGACATCTCTCTAATTGGTATCTCATAAGGAAAAGATCTCATAATTTAGGATTATGATTGGCTTTGATTAGGAAAGGGATCTATGAGATTTCTTTTAATTAGGACGGGATTTGACTTGATTTTAGCATGTGTTAAATGTACATATCCCTAATCTAGAGAGTGATGTGCGTGACTTAGGGTCCATGGGCGTGGGCTTTGGTTATTTGGGTAGGCTTGGGTGTTTAGGTTTGGTTTATAGTTTGGTAAGTGGTTTATGGGGGTTTTGGGCCGAGGATAAGCTTTGAAACAGAGATCCAACAAGCAACCGAAGCTAAACAACAGGATTAAATCCAATAAAAATTCCATTTTCCAATTTTACCCTTCCAACGTCCGTTTCCCGCGACTTTCACAACTAAAGAGGTAGTGTCTCCGTACAAGACTCATCATCGAGACTTATATGAAAAAATGAAATGCCTATAGTCGCCCCCACTTTGATGGGACTTGTGCAGAGTGTGACAATGACAATCCTATCAAAGTACGTGCAATGCATTTTACTTACCTGGCTCGCCAGCTGCCACTTGACTTGCCATGCTGATGTGAGTTGATTTGATTATGCTAAACCCCGTACCTAGGGCATTGCGGTTGCGTCTTCGTACCTAGAGTGCCGCAGTGATGTTGTTGTTGTCTGAATGCTAACCCCGTGCCTAGGGTGTCGCAGTAGTCTACAATAGTCCACATGCTGTACCTGGCGTGCTAACCCCGTACCTAGGGTGTCGCTGTGGTCTGAATGTCGTACCTGGCATGCTAACCCTGTACCTAGGGTGTCGTAGTTTTCTAAATACTAACCCCGTACCTAGGGTGTTGCAGTTGCGTCTCCGTACCTCGATTGTCGCAATTGTCTGAATGCTAACCCCGTACCGAGGGTGTCGTAGTAGTCTGAATGCTAACCCCGTACCTAGGGTGTCGCAGTAGTCCACAATAGTCCACATGCCGTACCTGGCGTGCTAATCCTGTATCTAGGGTGTCGCTATGGTCTGAATGCCGTACCTGGCATGCTAACCCTGTACCTAGGGTGTCGTAGTTTTCTGAATGCTAACCCCGTACCTAGGGTGTCGCAGTTGCGTCTCCGTACCTAGAGTGCCGCAATTTTCTGAATGCTAACCCCATACCTAGGGTGTCACAGTAGTCTGAATGCTAACCTCGTACCTAGGGTGTCGCAATAGTCCACAATAGTCCACATGCCGTACCTAGCGTGCTAACCCTGTACCTAGGGTGTCGCTGTGGTCTGAATGTCGTACTTGGCGTGCTAACCCCTTACCTAGGGTGTCGTAGTTTTCTGAATGCTAACCCCGTACCTAGGGTGTCGAAGTTGAGTCTCCGTACCTAGAGTACCGCAATTGTCTGAATGCTATCCCCGTACCTAGGGCGTGCTAACCCCGTACTGTTGGTTATTATCTAGGTCCCAAGATCAAACAAGCAATGAAAACAATGCGTGAATACATCAACGGAGGTAGCGGAATACTCACATCGATCAGTTGAGTCGATTTGGAGACGAATGAAGCCCAAAATGCCCATTGTTTTTGGCGCCACTGGTAGCAGTTCACTGCCCTCCAAATCTGAAATTTGAGCTGCGAAACGGAGCTCCAAGCCTCGTCGAACGGATCCCGGCTCATGGGTGAACCTCCCTACCACCTTCGCAAGACTCGTAAGTGTGCTAGCACTTGATTTCTCACCATGAAAAACCACTATTGCTTCCCATTGCTCACGTCATTTTGCTTCCAAAACTAGTGAGTATTTCTCACTTTGGGCGTGACTAGAAGGAGAGAAATGAGAGAGAAGAAATTGTGTATTGGTTGGTAAAGCATTTTCCAAAAATGTCTTTATATATTTTCCAAGAAAAATATACTAAAAACAATTACTTAATTGATTAAATAAAACCAAAAGTAAATGCTTTTCCCTTCAAACACTATTACACCTACTTACATCAACTATTCATTTCACTTTATTAAAGTGACTTGATGTAAGTCTTTCAATCAATCAACTCAATCACATCAATCAATCACATCACTCAAAGTGACATTTGATTTGACGCTTGATGTGACGAATGATTTGACGCTTGATGTGACTTGCGACGCCGCACTCGAATTTGAAATATGAATGCGCTTGCAATCACACTCGGGCTCGGGTTCGCTAATTCCAAATTAACGATTTTTCCGTCGCGTCGTAATTAAATGATTACGCCTAGCGAATTCACTATTCACGTCGCTAACGAATTAATTCTAAATTAATTCGTTCGCCCGAATTAAAATCTAATTTTAATTCCGCGTCGAAATCTAATTTCGTTTAATATAACGAATATATTAATTTAATCGATTAATTCCAAATTAATCGTTATCTCTCTCTAGATGATATTTTATCCTAGATAAAATATCTCTGTAATTAATCCTAGATTAATTTTCTCTCTCTTCTATATAATCCCAGATTATTTAAGAGTGCGAGTTGTGCGTCATCGGTGGATTATCGGGAAGCGACCCATGAGATCCCCGGATAAGTTGGCAGTAAATACGGTCGTCGGAGTATCCGAATCACGTACGTACCAAGTACTATGTTCTACCGATTTACGAGACAAGGTCGACTCCTAGCAAAGCACCAAGTCTACCCAATTCTCCGGACATATCCATTGAAGAATATTAAGATCTGTATCAAGCGTTGTATACCAATGTATCGTGCGTATCGGCCCCGTATCGGATAGTCACGTGCTAGGGCTGGGGCTGGATAAGTGTCTACCCCGTCCGAAGCACATATCGGATGCCTGGTAATATAGTCTCTATAATCGGATATTCATGACCTGGTCACAATATCTCGATTGGTTGCGCAACACTCAAGAGCACTAGTACCTTATCCTGCGTGACATCATCTCCATTATGACTGAAGTGATACTTCCGTCTTGACATCACACCCAATACACTACGACTCTCTGATAAACCCAGAAGTGGTGTACGCAGAACCGGTTAAAAGCCCTGTACCACCAAGACCAAAGTCTATCGATTATCGTAAGTATTAGCGATGTAAGTCTCAGGTTAAGACTATACACACCTACCTTGATTTCGGCCTCCCATAGACACATAGTCATAATACCAATGGATTCCCAGGGGTCTATCCAGAGCGAAGCTGTTTCCCGTACCATCGGTGAAACACGACCTCCTATCGCACTTGCATAAGTATCCAATACTTATATATATGAGAACTATGCCGTTGTGTCCTCACAACGCACACAAGTGCAATACTAGCCTATTCCGCATTATCGATGTCCAGTCTCGATAATACTCCGGCTAGGGATATTTAATGATTATTCCTTCGGGGAATGATACTGTCTCATATCATTCTCAGTCCAGGAACTAATCATAGGGACCTCTCTTCATTTATATATCTATGGTGATCTAATCACAAATGATGAGAGCGCAATTTCATTGTCACATAGTTAATTTGCTACAACAACACCATGATCTGTGCAAATAGTGATGCTATGGGTCATTTTGTCCAACACGTACCTAGGTTGTCGCAGTAGTCCACAATAGTCCACATGCCGTACCTGGCGTGCTAACCCCGTACCTAGGGTGTCGATGTGGTCTGAATGCCGTACCTGGCTGAACTGATCTGATGTCTCCAGACCCTGAGTGACGTACTTGGCTGATATGATATCTCCATACCCGGAGTGCCGTACCTGGCAAAACTGACTGAACCAATGTGGGCCTCACCCCCAGAATGCCATACCCGGCAGAACTGATACTGAACCATTGTGGGCCTCGCCCCCAGAATGCCATACCCAGCAGAACTGATACTGAGCCATTGTGGGCTTCACCCCCAGATTGCCATACCCGGTAGAACTGATACTGACTGAACCGTTGTGGGCTTCGCCCCCAAAATGCCATACCCGGCATGTCTGCTACTGATACTGATACTGATGTGGGCCTCGCCCCTAGAGTGCCATACCCGGCAGGTGTTGGTTTCTATAATTAGTCCCAAAGAAAGATTAAGCCATAGAAATACAAATAACATACATGCAAAGCTAGAAACATGGCAGAATCATACTTACTAAGCTTTGTGACGAAAATGGTGAAGACAATCCTTGAGTCTTCAAGGTGGAAGTTTCGGCCAAGATGAAGAGGAAGAGAAGCTTCAAGTCTTCAAGTGTTCCAAGCTCCAAGGTTGTTTCCCTTATCACCTCTTTTGATCCTTCAATGTGCTAGAAAAATGGAGAAAAGAAAATGATTTTTCTGCCTTTGGTTTGAAGCTCACGGCGTGAGCAAAGGAGAGGAAGAGGGAGTGTTAGACTTTTCAATTTTCTTTCTCCTCTTGTTTTCAAAACCGTGAGAGACCAAATGAAAAGCAATGATAAGATATCAAATACCAAAATGAATTTTTTAATTAAAAAAACCCTTCAAAAACCGTGAAAGGTTTTCCCTCCAAAGGAAAATTCATCATATGCCATCATTATCTCACATTGAGAATAGAGACAATGTATCATCCCATAAAGGTGACTAGATACATCCATCATCTATTCGTGTCAAGTAATGAGATATCGCGATGTGATTTCCGGATTCCACCCGTTTCAAAATACGAATGTGTCCGCAAACACTTTCGGGCCCAAATTCGCTAATTCCGAATTAACAAATTTCCGTCGCGACGAGAATTAAATAATTACGCCTAGCGGAATTATTATTCAGATCGCTAACGAATTAATTCCAAATTAATTCGTTTGCCCGAATTAAATCCGTTTTTAATTCCGCGTCGAAATCTAATTTCGTTTAATAATATATCCAATATATTATTTTATCGATAATTCCAAATTAATCGATCTCTCTCTCTCTCCTAATAAGGCATTTTATCCAAGATAAAGTTTCTCCGTAATTAATCCAAGATTAATAAAGTTCGAATCAAACATCATAGGTGAATCTTCAGGAAGCGACCGAAGAGATCTCCGGATATGTTGGCAGTAAATACGGTCGTTGGATAATCCAAACACGTACGTACCTCGTACTACGTTTTTACCGATTTACAAGACAAGGTTGGCTTCTAGCAAAGCGCCATGCCTACCCAATTCTCCAGAAATATTCTTACTGGAATATTAGATCTTTATCAAGCGTAGTATACCGTAGTATTGTTGGATAATATGACCCATAGTTTCACTATTTGTACAGATCATAGTGTTGTTGTACAAATTAACTATGTGACAAGGAAATTGCACTCTCATCATTTGTGATTAGATCACCTTAGATATATAAATGAAGAGAGTCCCTATGATT
>SKCR01000587.1:0-28888 GCA_019454045.1 Zanthoxylum bungeanum | reverse complement strand
CATTCATAGTGTCGGAATCGTTATTTTGCAGATGGCACCGGATAATCATAGACGGGCTAATGCGACTCCATCTACATTAGCAAGGACAGATGCCCATGCTGGAGTCTCTGCTAGCACATGTTAGTCGAGTACAGTGAAGGGTTGAGGACACACCCGTGGCCTGGGGTTGGCTAAGCACGTTAAGGCTCACGGCCGTATCTGGATTGAGATATCAGATGATGTACAGAGACAAGTCGGACAACATAATTCAACGTTTACTACAGCCATAGGTGCTACAGCTCGGTTTGACATCAATATAGTTGCGGGGATGAGTCCCAAGGTTGAGGCTCCCATCAGCATCAGCATCAGTTTCAGGGATGAGTCCCAGGGCCGAGGCCTACATCATCATCAGTATTAGATGCGGGGATGAGTCCCAAGGTTGAGGCTCCCATCAGCATCAGCATCAGTTTCAGAGATGAGTCCCAGGGCCGAGACCTACATCATCATTAGTATCAGTTGCGGGGATAAGTCCCAGGGTTGAGGCCTACATCAGTATCAGTTTTGGGGATGAGTCCCAGGGTCGAGGCCCACGACAGTATCGGTTCCGGGGATGAGTCCCAGGGTCGAAGCCCATATCAGCATCAGTATCAGTTTCGGGGATGAGTCTCAGGGTTGAGGCCCACATCAGCATCAGTATCAGTTTTGGGGATGAGTCCCAGGGTCGTGACGCACATCATCAGCTCGAGGGTGAGGTCCCTATTGTCAGCGGTGTTAGGTCGAGGTGCCCCCGTTGTCGGTTGTAGTTCCGGGTCGAGGTGCCCACTACATCATTAGTTCGAGGGCGAGGTCCCTATTGTCAGTGGTGTTGGGTCGAGGTGCCCAGGGTCGAGGTGCCCCCGTTGTCGGTTGTAGTTCCAGGTCCAGGTGCCCAGGGTCGAGGTGCCCACTACATCATCAGTTCGAGGGCGAGGTCCCTATTGTCAACGGTGTTGGGTCGAGGTGCCCCCGTTTTCGATTGTAGTTCCGGGTCGAGGTGCCACTACATCATCAGTCGAGGGCGAGGTCCCTATTATCAGCGGTGTTGGGTCGAGGTGCCCAAGGTGGAGGTGCCCCCGTTGTCGGTTGTAGTTCCGGGTCGAGGTGCCAGGGTCGAGGTGCCCACTACATCATCAGTTCGAGGGCGAGGTCCCTATTGTCAGCGGTGTTGGGTCGAGGTGCCCAGGGTCGAGGTGCCCACTACATCATCAGTTCGAAGGCGAGGTCCCTATTTTCAGCGGTGTTGGGTCGAGGTGCCCAGGGTCGAGGTGCCCCCATTGTCGGTTGTAGTTCCGGGTCGAGATGCCCACTACATCATCAGTTCGAGGGCGAGGTCCCTATTGTCAGCGGTGTTGGGTCGAGGTGCCCCCGTTTTCGGTTGCAGTTCTGGGATGCATCCCAGGGTCGAGGGCCCACTGCATCATCATCACAGTTCACATTCGGTGGTTCGGGAACAAAGCCCAGAGGTCAAGGCGCCTCGCCACCATATCTACTACATCAGTAAATCAGTTCGAAGCAGCAGGCAAGTCAGGTGGCAGCTGGCGAGCCAGGTAAGTGAAAATGCATTGCACTTACTTTGATAGGATTGTCATTGTCACACACTGCACAAGTCCCATCAAAGTGGGGGCAACTATAGGCATTGCATTTTTTCATATTAGCCCGATGATGAGTCTCGTATGGAGACACTACCTCTTTAGTTGTGAAAGCCGCGGGAAACGGACGTTGAAAGGGTAAAGTTGGGAATTAGTATTTTGTCAGATTTAACTCGCTTGTTTCGCTTCGGGTTCGCTTGTTGGACCTCTGTTTTAAAACACATCAAACCCATTAAATCACATCAAAAAAATAATTAAAATATTTAAAACACATCTCACAAATTAAATAATTAAAACATTTAAAATACATGTCACAAATTAAATTAAAACAAATTAAATTAAATTAAAACACATGTCACAAATTAAATTAAATTAAATTAAATTAAAGTTAATTAAATTAAATCACTTCCAAAATTAAAATAATTCACCTACCAATTGAAGATATTCACCCACCAAAAGCCCATATGCACCCATCCAAAACCCTAACCCTAGCTCACCACTATATAAGAACCCCTAAACTAAATCTAGATTTTGGCTTCAGCCTATGGAACTCACAGCAATCATAAAAAAAAAAAACAAAAAACCCTAAGGATCATCTTCCCCACAAAGCAGCTGTCTGCCTCCTATCCCTCTCGTCTCTATCCTCCGATCAACTTCAACACCCACTCACTCACGCTCAGACCAGTCACAAACCATGCATATAGAAAGCAACAAACCCTAAAAAAACCTACAAACAGTCCTCAATCACACACCACTGCAGCCCCCATTTCAGCCCTTGAAACACCCATCACACGCCCTTGCTCCCTTGGCTCAAAGTACACCGTGAAACCCTGAACCAGACTCACGCTCTTCCTCTCTCTATCTTCTCTTCACTCGGCAGACCACAACAAAGCAAACCCTAAGAACCCAAACGAACTCTGGACGCAGACCATCTCTCCATTACCTCCCTCGCCACTCTGGGCCTCACCAAAATAGCGACAACACCCACCTTCAGGTTTCACGCTTCAGGCTTCAGGTCAGGTCTCCATCTCTCCTCATCTTCACAAACCAATAAACCCTAACACACACATGCAGGTCACAGCCCTAGCCCCTCTCGGTAGCATCCTAAATGCAGCCCTTCTCACACACGTAACTAAGCCACCCTCACTTGCCTCATTCACGCAGCCACACCACATAGCCATCAGCCACGCAACAGTGCCCCTGCCCTCCACCCATCACAGCCTGAATCACCCACGTTCACGCCATCACTCACAGCACACACTCACCAAAATAATCACAAACCCACCACAAGCCACTCACGTCACTGCCCAACTTCACACCACAAATCACAATGAAACCCTAGCTGCTCACGCCTTCAACAGTCCACACAAATCTCACACAGCCTAAGCCCCTCTCGGCAGCAGCCCATTTCACACAGCCCCTTGCCTCACTCACGTACCCCTCACCCAATCTGCCTTCAACTAGCCCCTTTCATGCACAATGATACACACGTACAAGCCATCACACACAGCCCTCACAGATTCACGTCCCTATTTCCCATTCCATGCAGCCGACTCAATCACACTAATAACCCTAAAAACCCAAGCCACTGTCGACACAACTAACCACAAAAGAGTGACTCATCTCTGCAGTCTGCATTCACTCATTCGGCAGCGCTCCCTCACAAAACCTAGACACACGGCCTTCTCCACAATCACTCCTCATTGCCTCCACTCGCAGCCATCCACGCTCCACACAAAGGCCACAAATGTTTAACAGCTCTCACAAGCCTTAACGCCTGACCAACACCAACTCAACGCAGCCACCTGCCCATGTCCACCAAGCTTCACACACCTGCCCACTAGCCTGCCAACAACGCCATATTGCCTTTACTTAATTAGCCTTCAAGCAACACCTACCCCTCACGTCACAGCCCACATGCCCCCTTAAACCCCATGCCACACGTCCCCACTACCTCACCTAGCCAGCCTCCTTCAGCGTCCTCTACCTCCACGACAACTCATAAACCACAAGCCAACCTCACACGTCAACACACACAGCTCTCACACACAGCCACCTTGCACTCACGCACATTCACTCTTCACAACACACTCAAACCAACACAAGAAAACAAACCCATCAGCGCACTCAACACTCAAACCGACACAATAAAACCAGCCCAAGAATTGCACTGTTTAACACCTAAAAACTGCCCAAAACAATAACAAAAACTGCCCCTGGAACCCTTCCAAAACTGCAGTCTAAACCAGTCCAAACAACCGCCAAAACAGTCCCAAAACTAGTCCAGAAAATAACCCTGAAGCAACAAACAAAAAAAACGGAAAAATCATGAGTGAAAACAGAGAAAACAGCGAGCGGAAACCGCGAGTGAAAACAGACGAAACAACAAAAACAGTGAACTAGAGAAAATAGCGGGAATAGTGAACCAGTGAAAATAGCAAAACAGCGGATCAGTAAAAATAACGGAACGATAACCCTTCTGTCACCGTGAAACGCACTCCCGAAAAGCGACTTAAAAGGTAAGACCTGAGGGCACCATTTATTATATTTTATTTTGTTGATCCGGACACGGCATGCTCGGTTGACGTGGAATACAACCAACCAAGTATGCGAAGTCCTACATTGAGAACGGCCAAATTCTTTGGTCACATATTTATTATTCCGCATGTATTAATTTAAGTATTCATGATTTGTGTTTACCGCTTTCCTGACTTACTTTTAAAGCATGTAAACATAAATATAGGTCATATATGAATTTAGATGTAGATTACTTTTACAAATGTATGTTGATTAGACTTGGTTAAAATTGCACAAATCCATTCATTACAACTGACATAAGTAAGTGACCATTCTGAACCCAACGGTTTGAGGTCTTCCCTTGCGAGGGGTGAGTGCGGCCTTAAATCATTTTCCCGGTTCACACCGGGTGGCGACTCCATTATTCTCCGGTTTAGTCCCTCGCGGGCTACTCCGTACTCCCAACTAGGTCGCGAGCCTAGAACAGCATGCGTCGTCAAGTTTCTGTGTCCCACACACATGATACAAATGCTTATGAAATATGGATAAAATTGGAAGACATGTTTCAAGCCAAGATAGCTCAAAATAAAACCTTAATAATGAGGCGTTATCTGAAGCTACGGAGTAGAACTTTCGTTGCAAAACACACCAATGAGTTCCAGAGCCTAGTGAACCAGTTGTCTGCAGTATACATGCCACTGGGAGATAAAGTTCAAGCCCCCTTACTACTCAGTTCCCTTTCTAATAGCTGGGAAATATTGGTGATTACTCTCAGCAATTCGGCTCAAGGAGGCAAACTTACCATGCCTATGGTAAAAGATGTCTTGTCAAATAAGGAGGCCAGGAAAAAAAGATGTGGGCACAGATCAGACACAAGCCCTTGGCACGGAGAATCGAGGAAGACAACAAGATAAAAACCAAGGTAGAGGTAGAAGCAAAAACAGAGACAAATCCACAAATGGAAGAAAACCTACCTACAAGTTCTACCATTGTGGAATAGAAGGCCACTTAAAGAAGAATTGTTGAAAGCTACAATGAGAGAAGGGTCAAGGCAATTCACAGCCGAAGATCGACGATACAGAGACACTGGTAGTTACCTCAGGAGATGTAGCTATCTGCTCCAGTCAGGAACAATCATGCCTTCACACTACAACTGAAGATGTTGAGTGGGTGGTAGATACTACAACATCCTACAACGTAACCTCTCACAGAGAATTCTTCACAACATACAAAGTTGGAGATTTTGCAGCAGTGAAGATGGGAAATACCAGTTTCCTCTCAAATAGTGGGAATTTTTGAAATTCAATTGCGGACAAATACATAGTATACAATAACCCTGAAGGAGGTGAGATATGTTCTAGAAATTCGGCTCAATCTACTCTTGGGGGTAGCTCTTGACAAACAGAGCTATGCTAGCCACTTTAGCAATGACATATGGAAAATGATCAAATGTACCATGGTCGTCACCCGAGGACACATTTGTGGCACTTTATACAAGACTCATGTGAAGATATGTACATATAGCCTCAATATAGCTGAACATGAGGCTTCTCAAAATCTGTGGCACTAGAGACTCGGTCACATGAGTGAGAAAAGGTTGTATACCTTGACAAAGAAGGATCTAATCACTATCTCCAAGAATACTGCTTTATATCCTTGCAATCACTGTCTATTCGGTAAACAACATAGAGTCTCCTTTAAATTCTCTTATACGAGAATATCAAAGTTGCTTAGTCTGGTGCACTCTGATATCTGTGGTCCCGTGGAGGTTAATTCACTAGGCGGTAACAAATATTTTATGTCTTTCATTGACGATGCTTCTCAGAAAGTGTGGGTGTATTTTCTAAAAACAAACGATCAAGTCCTGGATTATTTGAAACTGTTACATGCCATGGTAGAGCGTGAAATAAGGAAGAAACTAAAGTGCCTCCGCACAGATAATGGAGGCGAATATACATCCAGAGAGTTCGATGCATACTACGGAAGCCATGATATTCGACATGACAGGGTGTTTCCACGCACTCCACACACATAATGATGTTGCTGAAAGAATGAACTGCACCATTATGGAGAAAGTCAGAAGCATGATCAGTATAACTAAGCTGCCAAAGTCGTTCTGGGGAGAAGCTGTTCCCGCCATCTGCTACTTGATCAACAGATAACCATATGTACCGCTAAATTTTGAGATTCTGGAGAAAGTGTTGTTTGGTAAGAATCCTTCATATTCTCACCTTAGAAGATTTGGTTGTTTAGCCTTTGCACACGTATCCAAGGAGCTTAGACAGAAGCTCGATGCAAGGACTACTTCATGCATCTTCATAGGCTATGGAGACGAGAAATTCAAATACAAGTTATGGGACCCAAAGAAAAAAAAAGGTAATCAGAAGCATGGATGTAGTGTTTCTTGAAGACCGGACAATATAAGACATTGAAAAGCCCAAAATGTCTTCTAATTCCAGTGCCGAAAAATCTGATTCAAATCCAGACACAACCCCAGCACCAACACGAGTGGCCACATATAAAGATAGTATTGAACAGAGGGAGCTGCAACCCGCTCCATCAGAGGCTACATGATCATCCACAAATCTGAATGACGATAGACTTCCAGAAACCAGTGAACCTCCAATACAAAGATCTGAGTGAGGCCAGATTCTTTCAAATAGATACTCAGGATCTGACTATATTCTGCTTACTGACGAGGGGGAGCCAGAAAGTTTCAAGGAAGCTGTATCTCATAAAGACAAAGGAAAATGGATGCACGTAATGCATGATGAAATGAAATATCTGCAGAAAAATCATACGTATGAGATAGTCAAGCTCCCGCAAGGCATGGAGGCACTGAAGAACAAATAGGTGTTCAAGATGAAGAAATGTGGTGAAACACAAAGCCCGATTAGTAGTCAAAGGATTCCTACATAAAAAAAGAATCAACTTTGATGAAATTTTTTCACCAGCTGTAAAAATGGCTTCAATCCGAGTTATCCTAAGATTGGTAGCCAGTTTGAACTTAGAGCTTGAACAAATGGATGTTAAGATAATATTCCTTCATGGTGATCTAAATGAAGAAATCAACTTGGAGCAGCCAGAAGGTTTCCAGGTTTCAGGAAAAGATAACCTTGTTTGCAAGCTGAAAAAAAGCTTATACGACCTCAAGCAAGCACCAAAACAGTGGTACAAGAAGTTTGACTCGGTCATGGTGAGTCAAGGCTATAAAAGAACTGCAGCGGACCGGTGTGTTTACATTCAAAGGTTTCCGGATAAAAATTTCGTAGCTCTTCTATAATATGTAGACGACATGCTCATCGTTGGACAAGATGAAGCGAAGATCAGCCAGCTAAAGAAGGAACTCTCTATGTTTTTTGACATGAAAGACTTAAGACCAGCTCAACAGATTTTAGGAATGCAAATAGTTCAGGACAGAGAGAACAAAAGGTTATGGCTTTCATAAGAGAGTTATATTGAACGGATAATCATGAGATTCGATATACAGATGCCAAACCTGTCAGCATTTCGTTAGAGCACCATTTCAAATTGAGCAATAGTTTGTGTCCATCGTCGAAGAAAGAGATAGATGAGATGTCATTAGTGTCATATTCTTCAGCAGTTGGAAGCCTAATGTATGTTATGGTATATACCAGGCTAGATATTGTTCACGCAGTGGGTGTAGTGAGTCGTTTTCTCTCTAATCCGGGAAAATAACACTGGGAGGCAGTCAAATGGATTCTCAGGTAACTCAAGGTACATCGAAGTTATGTCTGTACTACGGGGGAGCTTATATAATCTTGAAAGGCTATACAAATTTAGATATGGCAGGAGACCTTGATGGTAGGAAATCTACATCAGGTTTCATCTACACTTTTGCAGAGGGAGTTGTGTCATGGCAGTCAAGATCGCAGAGGCGTATTACATTATCCACAACAAAAGCTGAGTATATGACAGCAGTGGAAGCAGAAAAGAAAAGTTGTGGTTAAATCATTTTCCCTAAGAATTACGGATCAAACAGACAAAATACAAGATACATTGTGACAGTTAGAGTGATCTGGACTTGAGCAAGAACTCAATGTATCATTCCCGGATGAAGCACATCGATATTCGCTATCATTGGATACACGAGGTGATGGATCAACAACTGTTGAGACTAATGAAGATCCATACAGATGAGAATCCAGCTGACATGTTAACAAATGTGGTTACTCGGGACAAGCTAAAGTTGTGCAGAGACATAGCCGAGATAGTTGTCAGATGATAATCGTTTCAAATGCAACTGGAGGGGGAGAATTGAAGTATCCAGCTGCATTACATATTGAAGAAACCTCCAAAATAATTTTAGGTGGAGGATTTGCTTCTTTGAAAATTGTGCAAGCTTCCAAACTACTTTAGGTGGAGCAATATTCCTTTGTTGACAATTTAGGCCAGAATTTTACTATTTATATGGAGCTCATTTGAGAGTTCAAACCATCCCAAATATTAAAACTCAAAGTGAAGAAAGTTTTGAGAGTGTAGAGAGAAGTGATGTTTTTGTAAAGTTTGTAAACACTTGTAATTATATTCTTATAGTAATAGAATCGGTTTTTTCTCATAAATATTCTTCAGTGATCATAAAATCACAACACTTATCCAAAGAGCTGGATCAACCGGACGAAATCAACTTTGTCTGAATTTTTATGCTGAACAACTTGTTCCTCACAAATTTTGGCAGCTAATATGTCCATTCATTTGTACAACCTTAATGCCATAAATCTCAAAGCTAGTTTGACAACTTTCCTAATGATATTCTTGTTGAAATTATAATAACATTGTAATTAACAAATATAACATTACATGTAACCAAAATTACGATTTGGCAAGCAGTGAATGTGTTTTGCACTGCAATTATATGAGTTTGAGTATTGATAAAAGTATCTGATCAGTAATCTAAAAGGTTCGATGAATTACTGGTTCGATTGATTGAACTGTTTCGAAAAAACTAACGACATAAATAATTTTATTTAATTAAAAAAATTATAAAAAATTTTTAAATTTTTTTGTATCAAAACAAAAAAAATTGAACCGATCGAGTCCGATTCGTCGATTTTAACCTATTTTTATCGATTTTGACAGGATTTTTTCGGGACCAATTTTTAAGATTTGGTTGGACCGGACTCACGGCCGATCCCGATTCAATCAATTAAACATTAGTGGTGTTTAAAAATCGATCAACCCACCTACTCAGACCCAATTTTTACGGGTTATATATATATATATATATATATATATGAGGTGTAAATTAAACCCTGGTGTAAATTAAACCCAACCCACCTCAGGTTCCTTTTCAATTTTTCAGATTTAAATTCACTGCTTGAACCGATCTGACTAATGAGACAAAAAAAAAAAAAAAAATACCCGATTCGACCCGTCAATTGTTGACCCTCGTTTCTTTTTTGGCATTAAATTTACCATACTCCCATCTATCGTAGTTGCATTGATCATTCAAGAATCAAAATCTGAAGGTGAGTTTATTTGTTTTATTGCCCATATATGAAAGATGATTGGTAATGGACAATAGTAGAAAGATCTAGATGTGGACACAAATTGATTTAATAAACAAAAAATTAATTAAACATATATATTTTTCCTCCTCATTTGGTGGAAGAAAATGACCAATAGAGAACAAAAGATCATGAAATGGGAAACTTGTAATTAATTTTTTTGCTATACAATTAGTTTTAAAATCTATCATTTTCATGTCTTGTTGAGTTAATGAATTTAATTTCAAATTATTGTAGGCAAATTAAAGGATTCAACAAATTATTGGATTTGCTGGAAAGTGGTGCCTTCACAGATAGGAAACTGAACAACCAATGCTTGTGCAAAGACAATTCTTTGTGGTTCCCTTAATTAAACCCATGAATGAATCAATTATTTCCATAAATATCCTGAAACTTTTCTTCCAGGCTTGGTTGATGATTAGATTCCATAGATTTCTGATTCTAATACATGATGCATTGGCTTAGCGGGAGCCGAATAAATAATTGTAAAATTATCAAAACTAGTTTATAGCTCAAGCGATGCGTGGGTTAATTTCGATCAAATATATTTATACGTTAATTTCTATTATAAATATAATTTCGGATTTTCTCAGATATGATTTTGCATATCTTGAGTAAATTTTGCCAACAGAAGTATACTGGAGGCTTGAAGCGTCATGGTTAGGAATGGCAATTTTACCCACAAACCCGCAAACCCGCAAAAACCCACCCGCAATGGGTAGGATTTGGTAAATATATATTAGTGGGTGCGGTGCGGTTTTGGTAATTAAAGCAGAACCCGCTGCGGGTGCGGTGCGGGTTTGGTATTTAAGAAAAAAATGCGGGTATCCGCTGCGGGTATCCATACACTACAAAAAAAAGGGTCTTTAGCGTCGAATTTTTCGACGCTAAAGTACAAATTTTTGACGCTAAAGGTTATTAGCGTCGAAAATTTTCGACTCTAATTTTCGACGTTAAAACTTGGACGAGAAAAACAATTAGCGTCGAAATAAAAAATTTCGACGCTAAAGTACAATATTTTGCGTCAAAAATATTTCGACGTTAAAACATGTATTTGGCGACGAATAATTTCGACGCCAAAAAGTTGACCTTTAGCGTCGAAATATTCGACGCTAAATGTGATATAATATTAAAAAATATATATCATTTTATTACCTTGAGCTTCGAATATTTCGACGCTAAAAGGTATAAGAATATTATTATTACAAATTAATCTCAAACTAATTTCATTACAAAAGTAATTAAATTTGTTATAAAAATTATTACAAATTTGTTACTAAAAATTTATAATAATGACATTTTTATTGATATAAAACTAAAATTACAAATTTTATCACAATAACAAAATATAAAATGATATTTTTATTGATATAAAACTAAAATTACAAAATTTATCACAACAAAAAATGTAAAATGATAAAATACAATGATAAAATACAATTTTCCATCTTCACTTTCATTTTCTTCATTATCATCATTTTCACCATTTCTTCATCTTCATATTCCCCTACAAAATAAATAAATAAATATTAGATGTGAATATAAAATACAAAACAAAACAAAACAAACAAAACATTTAAGGAAAAATAAATTTAGAGAGGAAATAAGAGTATGAGAGAAAGAAAGTGATAATAGAAGAAATGAAAGAGCAAATGAATTTATAGGCAAAAAAAAAAAACCTTTAGCGACGAAAAGGATTTCGTCGCTAAAAATCCTCAAAAATCCTCGAATATTCGTCGCTAAATGTCAAAATTTTAAATTTAAATTTATTAGGTGGTAAATTCAAATTTTTTAAGGGGGAATTCGAAAATTTTAAAATTAACCTTTAGCGTCGAAATTTAGATTCGACACTAAAGATTGAATCTTTAGCGTCGAATTTTTTGACTTTTAGCGTCGAAATTTAGTCGCTAAATGTCAAAATTTAAATTTGAATTTATTAGTCGATAAATTCAAATTTTTTAAGGGGTAATTCGAAAAATTAAAATTAAACTTTAGCGTCGAAATTTAGATTCGACGCTAAAGGTTGAACCTTTAGCGTCCAAATAATATTTCGACGCTAAAGGTTCATCCTTTAGCGTCTAAATAATTTTTTGTTGCTAAATGATGGAACCTTTAGCGTCGAAATAGAAATTCGACGCTAAATCATCAATCCTTTGGCGTCAAATAATTATTTCGACACTAAAAGATAAACCTTTAGCGACGAATCTAATTTCAACGCTAAAGAGTTTATTGGCGTCGAAAAAAATTTCGACGCTAAATGTTTGGACGCTAAAGGTCTATTTTGTTGTAGTGATATACCCGCAATATTATTTTTTATTAATTAATATTTTTAGGACAGTATAAAAAAACATTCATATAAAAACAACTAACAAAATCTAAACCTAAAACACTAATCCACAGTTCCACACTCTCACTCAGCCGCAGCCCGCAACCTGCCCAACTGAAGATTTTTTGCATGACTATTAATTTTTTTTTTTAATCACACCTGTTAATAAAATTATAATGCAAAAATTTGGATTAAGTTCACATAATCAGAAACGGGAGATGAGCAAAATAAGCTAGTGTTTGCTGCAACTTCAGTAGCTTTCCTGCATCTTCATTACACTTACACCACTTGAGCCTTCTAAGCATCACTTTCATTACAATTAGCATAAAAAATATGACCAAAGATTGGTGATTACTTTTTAGTTTATTGTCGATTGAGTTGACTAATTTAGATCATTATAATTATGAAGGGAATAACTCGTTTTAATTATGTTTATATGAAAAAATAAACATATGGTACTGAGTATTTCATACATTATGTTATCTATGTACTGTATATACATACATTGCATGTTGTATATGTCAAATGAAAAACAAATGTGAAAACTACAGCTAACAATTAAAAATAAATTATTTAATTAAAAAAATTATATTATTAAGAACACAAAATAATTCAATATTTTAAAAACCCGCAAAAAATCCGTTGGGTATCAATGCGGGTTTGGTAATTTATTTTTATATGCGGTGCGGGTTTGGTAATGGAAATTAAAACCCGCAACGGGTATGGTGCGGTTTTGGTAATTATTTACATATGCGGATGCGGGTGCGGGTTTGGTAATGGAAAACCCGCACCATACCCTACCCACTGCCATCCCTAGTCATGGTAGAACTCTGGATCAACTTCTTTCATTTTGTTATTTCTTTCAAGTCAACCTAAATAATCTTTTTTTGTATGCATTGTACAAAGTTTTCTCATTGAAAATGTAAAAACAACATAAGGTTAGCCTCATTTAAATTTTATATTTAGGATACCTACATGTTCCTATTTTCAATGGCACATTAAAGATTAAGTTTGATAGAAAATATTATACCGAGAGTATAATAAACTTATAAATTATGGAACAAAAGTTAGAGTTTTCGTGTTGTAAGAATATAAATTTATGAGAGAATAAACTAATGTTAATTATATATTTGGTATAGAACTTATATGATAACTTATAAATCATTAAACTCTACGTCAAACGGTATCTTAATCTTACAATTATTTCCAAAATTAATCTAAAAAATGTACAAGGAAGAAAAATAGGAAATGACTCAGTAGCACATCTCAAAAAGCCAACAAATTCAGTCATGGAACAAAATGACATCTTTATTGCTACAAACTCAGAAGTGAAATTTTTGGAAATCAATTCCTAAGATTAACATTTTTATAACCTTGCATCCAGGTCACTATAATCCAATTTCAATGGGCTCAAACACAATTAAAGTGGACTTGGATAAGCTGCCAATCCAAAAGTGTAGTCCTTTGAAATTAAGGATCACAATTTGAATTAGAATTCGTATTCGATTCGCTTTAAAGCGAATATGAGTTTGAAAAAAACGGATTTGTTTAATAAATGAGTCAATTTGATTGATTCGTTTACGAATTTAATCTCATTGATTCGTTTATTTGTTTAGTATTCGTCTATTATTTTCTTTTACTAATTATTACTATTTTCGATTAAGATTCGAGAAGTAATGACTAATTATCATAGAAAAAAATAATATTATTGTTATTTTGTGAGACAAATTTTATTAAATATATTAATTAAGTTTTTTATATGTATATTTTACGGAGAATTAATGTAAATAATTTATGGTAATTATGTCATTGAATTATATTACGACTAAATGAAATTTTGTTTCTGATTCGTTTAGTAAACCAATTGAATACGAATCCTGATATTACGATTCGTTTAGTAAACGAATCGAATACGAATCTATTATATTTTGATCCGATTCGTTTATGATTTAATGCAATTCATTAATTCGTTTTACCACCCTTAAAAACTTCTTGATATGAGATATAATTCTAAAATCTGTATTCATCTTGATTACAACAGAAGAAACTAAATTTTGTAAGCTTTTTGTTGCGTAAGTGATGAGCGGAAAATATATCAATATTTACCGCCCCTTTTACTTAATATTTTGTTTAGTTTCTCGGGTTTGATGAACGTTTTGATGTGTTTTAGTTTATTTTGCAGATAAAATAATATCGGGTCTCAATGAAATCATTTAGGATGAAATATGGGTCAAATAAGGGCAATTATTGGACTTGATATTTAATTTTGGAGATTGGAAACTTGAAGGGGCGTTTTGACGAAGTGCAGTTTTGGAAATTCCAGTTTTGCGCATATGTCGTATTTTGGGCATAACTTTTTACTCCGATATGGATTGAGCTGATTCAAGTTCCAGATTAAAGAAGACTCAAAGATCTACAACTTTGAAAGCCAAATTAATTTCGAATTCTGAAGAGTTCATGCCCGAAATTGATGAACCATCCAGAAGTGTGTAGTGTGTAATTATTAAAGTCACTTTCAATCATTTTCAAAGCAAAAAATAAATTAATAAATAATAAATATAAAAATTATCAAATCATCACCAAACATGATAAGGGATTAGTGGAGCAATTAATATGGATTTGGTGGAGCAATTAGTGGAGCAATTAATAATTGATTTGGTGGATGATTTGATGGAGGTAAAATTTTGCCTATAAATACCAAGCCATTTCATTTGTAAATTCATACTTTCTTCTAAGGAATTCCTTAAGAATACTAAAGAAGATTGTATCTTGTTTGTTTATTTACAGCTTTCAGTAATTAATTTTCGTTTTCGCACTTTCTTTTCTTTACTTTTCAGTTTTTACTTTCCGCAATTTACTTTTACGCACAGTACTTTTTTTTATTTAATTTTCAGTTTTTACTTTTCAGTAATGATGAGGTAACTCCCCTTTACTGGGGTAAAAGGTAAAACTTTTATTACTAATATTTAGATTAATCTCCCTTAATTATAATATATAAACTAGTTAAAACCTGACTTAACGAGGATACCGCCATATTGGTCGGTTAGTAATTATTTAAATTGGTTTAACCTGACTAAACTGGATACCGCCTGATTGGTCGGTTGGTAATTAATTATTAATTTGACTTAATCTGGATACCGCCTATATGGCTGGTTGGTAATTATCATGCAAAGTTAATATATTATATTAAGGGAGATATCTAAAATAGAAGTAATAAAAGTGGATCCTTTTACCTCAGCATTTTCTTTTATTGTAATTTTACTTTATTTACTTTTCAGCAATTTACTTTTCAGCAATTACTTTTTAGCAATTTACTTTCAGCATTTACTTTTCAGCATTAATTTTCAGTATTTTACTTTATGTCTTTATTTTATTTAAGTTTTTTTTTATTACCCGTAAATATGTGTCGTAACTAAGCTAATTATCTGGGGTTGTGATGAAATCCAATATCACCGGTTTATAAAGGGTTTAAATTATAGTTTGGGTAATTTAAAGGTTTACTTATTAAGTCTTAAGCTTAATGCTTCTTGTTGTCTGATCACCAATAAGATTTGATATTGGTAAAATCAAATTAAACTAAAATGAACTAGACATAGGGATTTTAGGTTTCAGCCTTAGACTTAATAGCCCACGATCTTTCTTGAGGATAGATAACCCTTTAATAGATTTCCTTACAGGATAGACATATACCTGTCGGGCGGGGATAGCCATAATTGGAACTTAAACTTAATGAATCCAGATAATTTGGTTGACATAGACATATGGTTCAATTGGGTTAAACTGGGTATTGCGTCTGACCATCGACAGAGGTTTGCATAATTAGTGTTCCAGGTTAGTAACCGATTTATTACACAAACATAAAATAATCACTTCATCTTTAAAATGATATTGGAAGAAATCACAACCCTAGATAGTTTTAATATTGAATTTTCTTAAAACCGACTTTCGAACAATTTATTTACTGTTTTTAAATTTAGAATCGTCACCATTTCAAATCAATCAAACAACCTGTTAGATATAGTAATCATTTGACTTCATAAAATTAATAGATTAGATTTAAGTCCTCGTGGGATCGATATTTTTATACTACTTGAACGATACGTGCGCTTACGTTATACATGTGTGTTTACGCCGGTCAGTAAGCATACAGACACGTGAAGATATGAATAGAACCATGAAAAAATCCATTCTCTCATTTCTTATATTTTTCCATCTTATGTATCTAGCATATATGCCTCCTCAATGGACGTGGCTCGATGGTGTAGTGTTTGGGATTTCACCCTGAGGTCATGGGTTCAAATGTAGGGAGTGCGTTTCTTGTAAGAGCCTGGGACAGCCGAGGGTTTTACCTGCTCCGCTTAAGCCCGGAAATGATGGTTTGACGTTGGATTTCCAACAATTTAAAAAATATATCTATATCTAGCATATATGCATTCTGTAATATCCAACTTGCAATGAATGATCCACCATTGCCACCATTTTCAATATTAGTGCCACCATTGTCAAAAGGGAGATCACCACCTTTTGCACTGGTGCAATATACCAAAATACCTTTAGTGGAGATGTAACATTTCCATGAAAATTAGGGAGTGATGGTGG
The DNA here is from genome assembly GCA_019454045.1 of Zanthoxylum bungeanum. NCBI lineage: Eukaryota > Viridiplantae > Streptophyta > Magnoliopsida > Sapindales > Rutaceae > Zanthoxylum > Zanthoxylum bungeanum. Next base: position 12,311 of record SKCR01000587.1, on the reverse strand, counting down.
ACACTGTATAGCACATCTTGACTATAACTCAGCGCTTGGTTGTAAGCTCAAGGCATCCCAAGTTTGTCTAGAGAGAGTGGAGTGAGGTTTTTTTTTTTAAGTTTAAACCTTGTCATTTTTAGGCTTGTAAAAATAGCAAAGTTTCGATTTTTCCTCAAATACACTCTAAAGTGATCAGAGAAATCACAAACAGTGGTATCAGGAGCTTGTTTCTACTTTTGGGTCGTAAAATGAAGGAACGGGAGCTCTGTTCAGAAAATTCGGGTTCCAGCAACGTTGTCAAAAAATTATTTTTGAGCCTAATTCATCTAGTTGAGGGTTTTTAGGGGAATAATCCGGTAACGCAGCGGAAGCGGCGGAAGATCGTATCTTCCGATTTCAAAACTTTTTCTCGGATTAATTAAATAAACATATTTATTTAATTATCCAATAATCAAATTATGAAATAAAATTCAAATGAATCATATTCAAGTGAAATTACCAAATTACCCTTATATGGTATTTTGTCCATTTTAGTCCGAAATTGATCTAATCAATTTTGAATGATTCTAAATCATTTCTAAGATGAACTTAGCATGTTCAAAACATCAAAACACCAAAAGCACCAAAATCCCCAAATTTGAATCCTTGGCCGAATGCCCCTCCAAGGTGCATTTTGTGCACTTTGTCATTTCATGCATCAAAACACATCAAGATGTAATCCAATCAACATGAAACTTTATATGCATCATATACACATCCAAATACACAACATATATGAAAATCCCAAATTTGGAATTGGTCATGAACCCTAATTTTTCAATTTCTTCAAATTGGACAAATTAGACCAAATTGGTTAAATCAATTACTTAATCATCTTTCTTCCATCCAATCAAAGTCTCAACACAATGAAACAACTCAAGATCAAATCTAGGTCATCTAAGAGTGGGTCAACAACTCTAGATTAGCAACATGGTTTCCAAAACCTTAAAAGAAAGCTTATAACTACAATAGTCACAACCTTCCTTCATCATACATGCTCAACACTTCCATCAAAACTTCCATCAACAAAAACACAAGAATAAAGAAAGAAATAACCTAAGAACATCATATGTTAAAGCCTAGATCCTAAGGAACATTTTCCTTTCTAATAGTAAGTTGAAAAACTTACTAAAATCCAAGCTTTCTTTGATTTTTCTTTCTTTCTCACAAGCTTCTTTGCTTTATTAATGGAGTTTTTCTTTAAAGTGTATTAGGTTAACTTGAAAATGAAATGAAAACAATATATACTTGCATTAAAAAGGCCTTGGCCGAAATTTGCAAAGGCAAATACAAGAAAATATAATTTCAATTTCATTTTCATTTCAATTTCATTTGATCAACTTTTTATAAAATATCTATAAAACACTTTATTGATATTTAATTAAGTCAACAAAGCAACTAAAAAAATATAACTCTTATATTAAAAGTTATGGCCGAATTAATGGAAAATAAAGGAAAAAATATTTTTATTTTCAAACAATTTTGAACAAATATCTTAAGAAGTCAAAATCAATTTGACAACCTTTTCCTTTAATGTATAAGTCAACAATTGCAACTTATAATCATTTCCTAACTTTATCATTTGGTGATATATTTATATTTTAATTATATTAATCATTTAACAATTAAATAATTAAATAATTAATTAAATACAAATATATCAAATATATGTATTATATTTACTTTAAATATCTCAAATACATATATTGATGATATATGTCAAATACCTTTATTTGACTATTTATTAATGTGTATTTAATAATATCATATATTAAATACAAATACACATTAATTAGGAAATGACGGTTCGGCCCGTTCGCATGTATTTTTCGTTTAACGATTAAACGATTTATAAATAATCATCATTATTCATAAATGTTGCTCTAGTGCTCTACGAGTATGTTTCATTATTGAGACTCTCTAGATTCAGGTATATCCGTCACGAAATCCAATTTCATGTCCATAATCTATCCACCCGTAGATTATGACGATCACGGATAAACTAGCTGAATCATACAGGTCGAGGTCATTGCATACGTATAATCCCTCCGTCACAGGTATCCAGATAATCCCAGAGATATAGATGTAAACGTCAAATCTCTATAGGTATTATCTCGTCGACGTATCTATTAGCAATCTCTAAATAACACTCGGAACTTACTTCCGATGTATACTGTGGCCACAGATTTAACAGACTGCTAATAATATATGGACTACCTATGCTCTGTACACAGAACTGACGGATCCTATCTTGACACACACAGGATATCCTGAGGATCGATCCACACCCAACGAACAGGCGGAGGTCTGATCTAAATAGATCGGTGACGTGACTGCCATCTAAGTGTGGAGGATGTCTCATACATCCACAGTGGTGTCTCAAGTCGAAGGACCACTATGCTACTCAACCCGAGAAGATTCTTATTGACGTTGGTGTACCATCCATTAAGAATCTTCGGTGAGCCGTTCAGTGTTTATCCACTATAAACACCTACACGTCTATACGAGTCTCCATAGACTCATGGTTCATTGGGATAAACCATCGGACCAAGTCTCGATATACGACATGTACTGGTCTCAACGGATTTGACTAACCGACCCGTGTTAGCAAATCTTGACCAGGAACTATGTTTGATAATATACATATAGCAGTGACACTTCCCAATGTCAATTACAAACTAACTTTGTAACTGTGTACTGCATTATATATTATCGGGCCTTTGTCTAATATATACATATCACTAAACCACATTTAGTTTCAATCTAATCGTAATCAGATCGAATACGTATATAAGAACAAGAGGTGCAACCATAAATAAGTAATATTATGGAATAAGGGGATGTTCGTATTCATGAATCAGACATAAATACGGTCCGGATTGGCGCTCTGAGCACCAACCCCAACAATTTCTCCCACTTGCTCTAGTGCCAATCCACGGTATCATATACACGTCTCAATGTGCATCGTATGCACATGGCCCTCAAAAGCTCACCCAGTACTTAAGAGGTAGGCAAAAAAACAAGTCCGCTATGACATATTGAGTTTGTCAAACAAACTCCATCGTTTCCCATAGTCAGCATCATTCATATTTTGTAGAATCTAGATTATACATTAATATGACTCTGATGCTACATCAGTATTGTGCTACAGCTACTGAGTTGTCCAAGTATTTAAGGATCAAATCCAAAATACTATGAAGACAACCGCAAGCACAATAACAATTCAAAAACTTCTAATTTAAAGGTCACTATGCAACTTCATAAGTCAATACTTCAAAAGTTGCATTTGATTCCACTAAATAGTAGAATCCTTCGTGACACTCCCACTGCATCTTTTGTGACTCTTTATGACGTAGACTGTCTAACGTCATAATTAGTCTCAAAACTAATATGACCCTAATGGTTGCAGACTATATTCTCCATGAATTAGAAACTCGTTCTTAATATCTCAAAGATCACAAAGAACGTGTTTCAAGATCCATCATATGGTCTATAGGATGTCAAAATAACTCGTAACAATTACGATTAAATCGATATCTATAATCGCACATTATAAAGTATTTATTATGTCATCATCAAATGATACATAAGATTGATTAGACATTCTAATCAATATCTCTTTCGAAAAAGGAATCATCCTTTACGAAAAATGAATACTTTATATAAGACACACAATAACTGTCCAACAGTTATACTAACTGTCATACAGATAGCCTTGTTATGTCCTTCATTAGATCATATCTAATGTACGACTAATAGGAGTATCTCACAAGTCTCTTGGTTTTATATCTTATATAAAACTTTATATCAAATATAACAGAGACTACTCCCACTGTTTTCACGGAGTAAAGAAGACTTAGGTAAATCTTTTACCTCACAAACATCTCATTATTACTATAATAATGATAATGTCGTTAGGATATATAACACTAGAAAGTAATTTGTACGCTCCCACTAACCCTTTAATCACATATGTATTCTATATACTTTGACAAGATCAGACAATCTGACGATATCAAAAATAGAGAACACATATTTCTGGAAGACTTATCCGAGTCTACAATAGGCTCTATAAGCTAGCACACTAAACTGCGATCTCAGCAGAACACAAACTCTAGGGCCATTCCAGAATGAACTCTTCAAATAAGGAAATCACAACTGATCTCTTATCTGAATAAGTCATCCAAAAACGCCACTTTGCATTCTTTAGCTAAAATATACAGTTTATTATCAACATTAACCAATATATCTTTAATTGTTCAATTAGTGTGACTAGAGATAAGTTTTCTCAGAATCTACAATAGATTGCTGAGTATAACTTTTCTCACTGTCATACTAAAGGTCAAACCTTTAATAAGCTCACAATGCTTTCGCTGCGCAAACAATTAGCACATATCATGAACTAATTCATAATGAAAGCGTAATCAAGTTCAAAACTTGATCGTAGTAAGCTATGAACAATCTTAGATCTAAGGTTCAATGGTGAACTTCCAGAATCGATATCAAATATCGCTTCCATTAAAAGTCATAGGATAATTTTTCTTCAATAAGAAAACAACGGAACCATTAAGTATCAAATACTCGTGAATGATTCTGTTATCCTATTGGACTTGTACGGAAGATGTATAAGGGTTGTTTCATCTTATTAATTACATAGTTCCATTTATAATTTATCATTCTCACATTTGACTTCAATAAGTCAAGTCTTTTCTACAATAGTTAACATCTGATGTTACACACCAAGTAATAAAACGATTTTATTACTTAGAATCGTAGGAAAGATATTCTATTAAATAGAATACAATATTCTATTAAACAGAATAAACGATAAACTTTTACTTATACCTCCGAGGTGTAAGTAATTTCCATTATATAACTATTATATAAAAGAAAGATTGAAATCTCAAACTTTTCAAGATTCAAATTTTCTACCTATACATATCATATATGCAACTGTAGAAAATAATGGAACATTAATTAAAGAGATGAATTAGTGTTACTGGAGTATAACCCCAAGAGTATTGAAACTAATTCGGTAACATTCAATATCAAACGAATCAAATCATATAAGATTCGATTGCTCCCACTACTCAATTCCATCAAGATGGAATCGTGGAAGAACAATATTGAATATGAATCATATTCACTAAATAACCTTAGAACTAATTGCTTTAAATTCATACGTTTGATCGTATCAAAGATCTTTGAACAGTTCAAAGACATGTATGAATTTTGAGGATAGAATTCTCTAAAACCTTTAGATTGAATATATTTGAACAAGTCAAAAATGTTCAATCTACGTTTCATCAGAACGGATTGAAAGTACTTGATACTTTCAAGACTTTCAATATGTGTTCCTTCAGAAACACGTAACTAAGTTATGACAATTCATCAACTAAGTTACGAAATAAAGAAAAACTACCTTAAGCAATTATTATTTATTAAAACTACATACATCCAATGTATCAGTTAAATAAATTTGGTGGTCCAATGACAATCATTGGTTAAACGAGATCTTAATCACTTTCCTGAATACAATATTCATTAAATGGATAAGGATGTGTGGTGTGATCTAGTATCAAACCATCCTTTACCATACGGAATAAGCATCCAATGCTTAAGTGATTAAACTCATAAAGCACCGTTCTAAATTATTTACTTTACCGAATAATTTTTCTTAATGTTTATCTCTACGTCAATGACACTACTAGTTATTATAAAATATGTAACAATTGTTTATAAAGAACAAGTGACTATCCAATAGTCGCAAGTTCCGATATCAAATATCAAAACAATCGTTAACCAATATTTCAAATAACTAGACGGGAGATCTGGTATCCAATACCTATAGTTGTAGTATTGTGAAAATCGATATTTTCTATACACAAATATACGCATCTCCTTTCTTTAGCTTTACTATTTGCATTCAACTATTCACAACAATTGTAAATAACTGATTAGCAAATTGTGTCAGACACATTACCTCTAAAGGTAATTAAAGCTTAGAAACGTCATTACTAGATAAACAAATACCTAATAGGGCTTTCTAAATGCCAGTCAAGAATCTCGAGACATGAACTAATTCAAGTCAATTCTTACTGCATAAGAAACTATTGTCTCTAAAGTATTATATCCTAAAGGGGATATCTATCTAGATTATCTATCATGACTTAGAAACTAAGTCATTAACCATCTTATTTTTGAAGAAAATCGGAACAACAGTTCCCGATGGTTTAGACTAATCTAATAATATCCTAGTCTATTAGTATCTAGAACCTATTCTAGAATAACTGCAACCAAGAGTCTAGTCAGATAACATATCATAATATGTGTGCAGTAAATAAAAGTTTAATTCTATATAAACAATAGAATAAGGAAACAAACAAGCGGCAATTTCCATAATAACATACACTGCCTAAGTTATGGAATATTTTAAACTTAGCAGTGCCTCCCACTATTTTTACGTAATGCCGTAATCCCCAACGGAAAGACGAGAATTCAATAATTAAATCGAATTCCATAATGGGAAGAGGACCCCATGAATATATTTCGACTCACAGCAGAGGCACGGTCTCGCCTACGTATATTCACAGGTAGACAACTAATTGTCAATCACTCACTAGTGACTCCGAGGTTCCGGTCCTGGCCGTTTCTCGTTGTCGCTGCGAAGGCAGGCCCACAAGGAGACGTACCAAGGTTAAACTTGTCAATGATAAACTCAAGTTACTTGCGTAACCCTGACAGCTAGGGCACGTTCAGGATTCCGCTTTCGCTTGAATTTATCTAGTATCTAATATACATTCGGCATAAATAAATTTCTATCAGCTACATCCTCACAGCAGAGGCACGGTCTCGGATGTAGTCAACGAAAAGATATTTATAAACCGTATTGACAAGACGGACCAAGAAACAAGTATTCCAAATACTAGTTACTTTAAAACCTTATTAAGCGGGGATATTCCATTAAGTGTCATACACCCTAAATCTAATCAAATTAGATTATAACATGCATGTATAAAGTCAAGAAAACATGATTAAACATTGAATAAAACAAGCTAATCATTTATGGAGGCCTAGAATCAGACTCGCTCTGATACCATTTTGTAGGGGTTTTAGGGGCATATCCGGTAACGCAGCGGAAGCGGCGGAAGATCGTATCTTCCGATTTCAAAACTTTTTCTCGGATTAATTAAATAAACATATTTATTTAATTATCCAATAATCAAATTATGAAATAAAATTCAAATGAATCATATTCAAGTGAATTTACCAAATTACCCTTATATGGTATTTTGTCCATTTTAGTCCGAAATTGATCTAATCAATTTTGAATGATTCTAAATCATTTCTAAGATGAACTTAGCATGTTCAAAACATCAAAACACCAAAAGCACCAAAAATCCCCAAATTTTGATCCTTGGCCGAATGCCCCTCCAAGGTGCCATTTGTGCACTTTGTCATTTCATGCATCAAAACACATCAAGATGTAATCCAATCAACATGAAACTTTATATGCATCATATACACATCCAAATACACAACATATATGAAAAGCCCCAAATTTGGAATTGGTCATGAACCCTAATTTTTCAATTTCTTCAAATTGGACAAATTAGACCAAATTGGTTAAATCAATACTTAATCAATCTTTCTTCCATCCAATCAAAGTCTCAACACAATGAAACAACTCAAGATCAAATCTAGGTCATCTAAGAGTGGGTCAACAACTCTAGATTAGCAACATGGTTTCCAAAACCTTAAAAGAAAGCTTATAACTACAATAGTCACAACCTTCCTTCATCATACATGCTCAACACTTCCATCAAAACTTCCATCAACAAAAACACAAAGAATAAAGAAAGAAATAACCTAAGAACATCATATGTTAAAGCCTAGATCCTAAGGAACATTTTCCTTTCTAATAGTAAGTTGGAAAAACTTACTAAAATCCAAGCTTTCTTTGATTTTTCTTTCTTTTCACAAGCTTCTTTGCTTCCTTAATGGAGTTTTTCTTTAAAGTGTATTAGGTTAACTTCCAAATGAAATGAAAAAACAATATATACTTGCATTAGAAAGGCCTTGGCCGAATTTGACAAGGCAAATACAAGAAATATTAATTTCAATTTCATTTGAATTTCATTGATCAACTTATTTATCAACTTAATAATATCTAAAAACCTTTATAGATATTTAATTAAGTCAACAAATGCAACAAGAAAAATATAACTCTTATATTTAAAGTGTATTGGCCGAATTTAATGAAAAATAAAGGAAAAATATTTTTATTTTTCAAACAATTTTGAACAAATATCTTAAGAAGTCAAAATCAATTTGACAACCTTTTCCTTTAATGTATAAGTCAACAATTGCAACTTATAATCATTTCCTAACTTTATCATTTGGTGATATATTTATATTTTAATTATATTAATCATTTAACAATTAAATAATTAAATAATTAATTAAATACAAATATATCAAATATATGTATTATATTTACTTTAAATATCTCAAATACATATATTGATGATATATGTCAAATACCTTTATTTGACTATTTATTAATGTGTATTTAATAATATCATATATTAAATACAAATACACATTAATTAGGAAATGACGGTTCGGCCCGTTCGCATGTATTTTTCGTTTAACGATTAAACGATTTATAAATAATCATCATTATTCATAAATGTTGCTCTAGTGCTCTACGAGTATGTTTCATTATTGAGACTCTCTAGATTCAGGTATATCCGTCACGAAATCCAATTTCATGTCCATAATCTATCCACCCGTAGATTATGACGATCACGGATAAACTAGCTGAATCATACAGGTCGAGGTCATTGCATACGTATAATCCCTCCGTCACAGGTATCCAGATAATCCCAGAGATATAGATGTAAACGTCAAATCTCTATAGGTATTATCTCGTCGACGTATCTATTAGCAATCTCTAAATAACACTCGGAACTTACTTCCGATGTATACTGTGGCCACAGATTTAACAGACTGCTAATAATATATGGACTACCTATGCTCTGTACACAGAACTGACGGATCCTATCTTGACACACACAGGATATCCTGAGGATCGATCCACACCCAACGAACAGGCGGAGGTCTGATCTAAATAGATCGGTGACGTGACTGCCATCTAAGTGTGGAGGATGTCTCATACATCCACAGTGGTGTCTCAAGTCGAAGGACCACTATGCTACTCAACCCGAGAAGATTCTTATTGACGTTGGTGTACCATCCATTAAGAATCTTCGGTGAGCCGTTCAGTGTTTATCCACTATAAACACCTACACGTCTATACGAGTCTCCATAGACTCATGGTTCATTGGGATAAACCATCGGACCAAGTCTCGATATACGACATGTACTGGTCTCAACGGATTTGACTAACCGACCCGTGTTAGCAAATCTTGACCAGGAACTATGTTTGATAATATACATATAGCAGTGACACTTCCCAATGTCAATTACAAACTAACTTTGTAACTGTGTACTGCATTATATATTATCGGGCCTTTGTCTAATATATACATATCACTAAACCACATTTAGTTTCAATCTAATCGTAATCAGATCGAATACGTATATAAGAACAAGAGGTGCAACCATAAATAAGTAAATATTATGGAATAAGGGGATGTTCGTATTCATGAATCAGACATAAATACGGTCCGGATTGGCGCTCTGAGCACCCAACCCCAAACACTAGTTCACGTCGAGACGGAGGTTCAGTGTATTTTACGGCGATCAAACAGACGTCATCTGAGGAGCCCCGCCGCTCCGGCCACTCTCCGGGAGAGTGAAGCCCACTCTCTCCAGCGCCACACGCGCCGTGTTGACGGAAGAAAGAAGCCGATTATGTGGCGTCCACATCAGCACACTCAGCGCCCAGTCATCGAACACGTCATCGCCTCGCCAGCAGCAAGTCCATCGACAGGTCAAGCAATAATCTGGTCCCACTTTGCACGTCATCAGCCACGTCAGCAACCCTTGTTAAATTTCACTGAGCCCTTGAAGTATTTGAAATTTACAGTTAGCCCCAGAATTTTTAGGAAATTTATTTAAATTCAGTTCCTAAGTCGGATTTGGACAACGAAGTATCTAATCCCACCATTTTCAATCGTCTGGACGCAACGGTGACCTCCAATTGTGAAATTCAGCCCCGAATTTTAATCTATTTTCATTTTAAACTTTAATACTTTAAAATGGAATGGAAAGGAAGATTCCCCTTTCTGGTGCAATGATCAAGCTGACAGCAACTAATTTACTCCCTTGGAGATCTCGAATGATAGATTATTTATACTGTAAAGATTTGTTTGATGTTATCAAGGTGAAGGGAGTGAGACCAGAATCAGTTAAAGAGTTTGACTTTAATAAACTCAATAATAGAACTATGGGTCAGATTAGACAGTGGATCGGTCACAATGTCTTCCACCATGTAGCACATGATATAGATGCTTACGAAATATGGAGGAAATTGGAAGACATGTTCTAGGCCAAAGCAGCTCTGAATAATGCCTTAATCATGAGGCGTTTGGTGAACCTGAAGCTACGAAGTGGAACTTCCGTTGCAGAACACACCAACGAGTTCCAAAGTCTGGTGAACCAGTTGTCTGCAGTAGACATGCAACTGGAAAACGAAGTTCAAGCCCTTTTACTACTAAGTTCTCTTCCTGATAGCTGGAAGACACTGGTGGTTACTCTCAGCAACTCAGCTTCAGGAGGAAAATTTACCATGTCTATGGTAAAAGATGCCCTGTCAAACGAAGAAGCCAGAAGAAAAGACATGGGCTCAGATCAAACAGAAGCCCTTGTCTCGGAGCATCGAGGAAGACAACAGGAGAAAAATCAAGGTAAATGGAGAGGCAGAAGCAAAAGTAGGGGCAAATCCAAGGACGAGAGAAATTCTACATACAAGTGCTTCCACTGTGGCATAGAAGGCCACTTAAAGAAGAATTGTCGGAAACTGCAACGAGAGCAGGGTCAAGGCAATAACCAGTCGAAAAAGAATTATGCGGAGACACTAGTAGTTACAGGAGATGTAGCTATATGCTCCGGCCAAGAAGAAACACGCCTTCACACCGCAACTCAGGATGTCGAGTGGGTGGTGGATACTACAGCATCCTACCACGTCATTCCTAATGAGGATTTATTCACAACATATAAAGCATGAGACTTTGGAGCAGTAAAGATGGGAAATACCAGTTTTTCTCAGATAATGGGAATTGGTGAAATACAATTGCGGAAAAATACAGGGTATACAATAACCCTAAAGGAGGTGAGACATGTTCCAGAACTTCGGCTCAAATTACTCTCGGGGGTAGCCCACAAACAAGGTTATGCTAGCCACTTCAGCAATGTCACTTGGAGAATGATAAAATATGCCATGGTCATCGCCCGCTGACATATATGTGGAACTCTATACAAGACTCATGTGAAGATATGTGCAGAAAGCCTCAATGTAGCTGAACTGAAGGCTTCTCAGAATCTGTGGCACCAGAGACTCGGTCACATGAGTGAAAGGGGGTTGTCTACCTTGACAAAGAATGATATAATTTATGTCTCCAAAAATGGCCCTCTAGATCCTTGCAACCATTGTCTATTCGGTAAGCAACATAGAGTCTCTTTCAATTTCTCTTTTACAAGGAGATCAGAGTTACTCAGTCTGGTATACTCTGATGTTTGTGGTCCCTTGGAGGTAAATTCACTAGGCGGTAATAAATACTTTCTGACTTTCATTGACGATGCTTCTCGGAAGGTATGGGTGTATTTTCTGAAAATAAAGGATCAGGTCCTTGACTACTTCAAACTGTTCCATGCCATGTTTGAGCGTGAAACAAGGAAGAAACTGAAGTGCATTCACACAGACAATGGAGGTGAATACACTTCTAGAGAGTTTGATGCCTACTGCGGAAGCCTCGGCATTCGACATGAAAGGACTGTTCCACGTACCCCACAACACAATGGTGTCGCTGAAAGGATGAACCGCACCATTATGGAGAAAGTCAGAAACATGATCAGCATGGCTAAGCTGCCAAAGGCATTTTAGGGAGAAGTTGTTTGTGCTGCCTGCTACCTAATCAACAGATCACCGTCTGTACCGTTGAACTTTGAGATTCCGGAGAAAGTGTGGTCTGGTAAGAATCCCTCTTATTCTCACCTCAGAACATTTGGTTGTTTAGACTTTGCACACGTATACAAGGAGCTCAGGCAGAAGCTCGATGCAATGACTACTCCATTCATCTTCATATACTATGGAGACGAGGACT
>SKCR01000586.1:0-29067 GCA_019454045.1 Zanthoxylum bungeanum | reverse complement strand
TCACAGCTTTTCCCCGAAGGGTAGTGAATGAAGGAAAACACCAAGGCATCACCTAGCTTTAACAGTGCCTTTGGTTAAAACCCCCTCAACCCACTATAGAAACGGTCAACTAAAGCGCAAATCATACACATCACAAGACATGATTTCGAGGCCAATTCTCTAAATCCCCAGTGGAGTCGCCAGACTGTAGACAACAGAACCTGGGCGACGTTGTTCTAGGCTCGCGGCCTAGTTGGGAGTACGAAATAACATGGAGTCGCCACCCGGTGTGAACTGGGACAAAGGTTTAAGGCCGCACTCACCCCTCGCAAGGGAAGACCTCAAACCGTTGGGTTCGGAATGGTCCCTTACTTATGTCACTTGTGATGATATAATTCGTGCAATAAACTAACCGAATCTATTCAACATTCATGCTCAATGGTACTTAGATCTAACATGCTTTCATCCAATTAATTCCACGCAATGTAACATAACAAGCATATTGAACTATTAAATCAACATGTATAAATCATTACCCAAACGCATCATAAACTAAGAACATGCATAAAGAACAACCTAAACATGTTTTAACAAATAAATGACAAACTAAATTAAACCATGCTTTAAATAATAAACAAATAACCTAAAGACTATAACATGCTCAAATACAAATTTGGATGAGACGAGATATGTGTATCTTAAGTGGTACGTGGCATTGTATCCCGAGTGCAGACCATACTACCGTCCATTCGGAATCGGCTATGGAATTTACGTCCGGGTTTCCATCCGATATACCACAAAAGGGAACACATATCCCGCTCATCCAACAATCACATCATGCTTCAAACGACTCTCATGCAATTATATATCAAAATAAATAAAACAAGATGAGAAGATAAGTAAAAAGGTGCCCTCAGGTCTAACCTCTTTTGTCGTCTAAGAAAGGGCGTTACACGTCCGTTGCAAGGGAGATTGATCCGATGCTTTTCCAATTCGTCTACTCAATGTTTTCCCTTGTTGTTTTGATGCTTGGGCTGCTGTTTTAAGTCTGTTTTGCTGCTGTTTCGTTGTTCCGTTTCAGGTCACTGTTTTGGTCGATTTGTGGACTGTTTTGGGTGATTTTGGTGGCTTAGGGGGTTGCGTTTTTAATGGTTTTTTAGGGAAACTTTATGGAGATTTTTGAGGGGTTTTCTAGGTGATTTTAGGGCTGTTTTGCTGGCTAAAGTCGCAGCCAAAACTGACCAGAACAGAAGGTGAAGATGCGGCAGTTCAAGGTGCAGTGGGGGCGTTTTTGGGGACTGTTTTGGGGCTGCGAATGGGGCTGTGTTTGGAGAGTGTTTAGTGCGACTTTAGGGCTTATTTTGAGGCTTATTTTGGTGTGTTTTATGGCTGTGAATGGTGGCTAAAATTCGGCAATGGAGAGCAGTGAAAAGGGCTTAGGCGTGAAGGGTGTTGGTGAAGGATGAAAGATGCGGCAATGGAGGGTGCTTAGGTTTAATGATTCGGCAATGGAGGCTTCAAGGAGGTTTTTGGACGTGCAAGGAGGCTTGAGAAAGTGTTTGGGACGTGCTTGGGGAAGTATATGAGCTAGGTGTGTTGCTGTTAATGGAGGGTTTTGCTAGGTGCGTGAGAGGTGTTTGCCGAGAGGTTATGTGAAGGTCAGTCGTGGATTGTTGTGAGTGTATGCGTTTGTATGGAGGCTGTGTGTGTGTGATTTATGCACGTGAGTGAAGGCAGTGGGTGCTGAATGTTGAAGGTTAATTCGTGAGGTAAGGTGGGCTTATGGGGCGTGAGGCTAGTGGGGCAAAGGGGCAGTCTTTGTTGCGTCTTTGTGGTTGTCAGTTATGAGAATAATTTGAGGTTGTTGAATCGTGAGACAGTGTGGTATGTGGGGTGATGAGCTAGGGTTTATCTTTTTCGTTTGTTGTGAAGTGAGAGGAGAAGATGGCCGTGAGAGAGAGGCAAGAGAGAGAGGGGCCGAGGGTTATTTTCTTTTGTTAGTGATTTTGTGAGAATCAGCCAGCCAGGGTTTGGTTTGTGTGGAGAATGGTTATTTTTATAGGCCAAGAGAGGGGGTTTACCTTGTTGGAAAAGGAATAGGATTTGTGTGTTTTAAATGAGATATTTTTTAATTTAGTATGTGATAAGGAAATCTTTTAATTTGGGGAAGTGATTTATGTATTTTAGGAAAGAGATTTAATTTAATTTAGGAGGTGATTTAATTTGTGTCATGTGTTTTAATTTAATTTTAATTTGTTTTAATTTTAATTTGTGACATGTATTTTACATGTTTAAATATTTAATTTGTGAGATGTGTTTTAAATATTTTAATTATTTTTGGATGTGATTTAATGGGTTTGGTGTGTTTTAAAACAGAGGTCCAACAAGCGAACCCGAAGCGAAACAAGTGAGTTAAATCTGACAAAATGCTAATTTCCAACTTTACCCTTCCAACGTCTATTTCCCGCGGCTTTCACAACTAAGAGGTAGTGTCTCCATACGAGACTCATCATCGGGCTAATATGCAAAAATGCAATGCCTACAATAATGTCGTTAGGATATACAACACTAGAAAGAAATTTGTACGCTCTCACTAACCCTACTATTAAATATGTATTCTCTATGCTTTGATAAAATCAGACAATCTGACTGTATCAAAATTATATTACACAGATTTTCGGAAAGTTTATCTGAGTCTACAATAGGCTCTATAAGCTAGTATATCAAACTATGATCTTAGCAGAATACAAACTTCAGGGCCATTCTAGAATGAACTCTTCAAACAAAGAAATCACAACAGATTTCTCATTTGAAGAAAACATTCAGGAACGCCACTTTGCATTCTTTAGCCAAAATACATAGTTTAATATCAACGTTAACTAAAAAATCTTTAATTGTTCAATTAGTGCGACTTGAGATAAGGTTTCTCAGAATCTACAATAGATCACTGAGTATAACTTTTCTCATTGTCATACTATAAAGGTCAAACCTTTAACAAGTTTACTTTGCTTTTGCTATGCAAACAATTTGCATATTTTTATGAACTATTCATAACGAAAGCTCAATCAAGTTCAAAACTTGATCGTAGTAAGTTATGAACAATATTAGATCTATGGTTCAATGGTAACTTCCGAAATCGATATCAAATATCGCTCCCACTATAAGTTATAGGATAATTTTCTTCAATAAGAAAATAGCATAACCATTAAGTATCAAATACTTTGCAAATGATTCTGACATCCTATTGAACTTATAAGGAAGTTGTCTTAGGGCCTTTTCATCTAATTAATTATGTAGTTCCATTTATAGCTTATCATTCTCACATTTGACTTCAATAAGTCAAGACTTTTCTACAATTGTCAACATCCGATGTTACACACCAAGTAATAAAATTATTTTATTGCTCGGGGTCGTAGAAAAGATATTCTATCAAATAGAATACAATATTCTATTAAATAGAATAATGATAAATTTTTACTTGTACCTCCAAAGCGCTAGTACTTTTCAATTTTATAACTATTATATAAAATAAAAATTCAAATCTCAAACGTGTTAATATTCAAATTTTCTATTTATATATATCATATACGTAACTGTAGACACTAATGGAACCTTAATTAAAAAGATGAATTCGTGTAACTGGAGCATAACTGTCGGCACTGTATTTTTGCATATAAGTCTCGATGATGAGCCTTCAGCGGAGGCACTACCTTTTTATGTCGTGGAAGTCGCGAGAAACGGACGTCGAAAGGGAATAATTGAGAATTGATTTTTGTTGGATTTGATTCGCTTGTTTAACTTCGGGTTTGTCCGTCGGATTTCCGTTGCAACATTTCATTGGCCCAAACACCAAACCCACACTCATAAGCCCACCAAAACCAACCAAATAACACACCAAGCCTACCAACACCAAGGCCCAAGCCCATTACACAACATTTACCTCTCCACCAACTATTTAAACAACCAAATTAACTTTCTACCATGCATGCCCCACACATTTGACCTACAATTTACCTTACTCCCCATTTTTCAACAAAGTTTCCAAGCCATTAATGTCATCCCCCCTCCAAGTCAAAAGAAACCACAAATCACCTTCCTTTTTCAACAAGTTTCCAAGCCATTAATGACATTTCCCCGCACCATTTAATTCACTAACCCCACACCCATGACTTAGCCTTCCCTTTTCCATTTTTTTCAACAAAGCAAGTCATTCTCCTTCTCAAACAAGGAAGCCCCAATCCCTTTGCCTATTTAAACAACCATTTGCTCCCTTGAAACCCCTAGCATCTTCATAGCACATACATAGCACAAATATATCACAAAGACACCTCTCCTCTCAAGCTTTCTTACGCCAACATTACCCTGAATATTAGCCCTCATCCCTTACGCCCACTGCCTCTGAAAAAACTCCTCACACACCAACCTGACCTTGAACAAGCCACATATCACGCCCACTGTAGCCACCTATCACGCCCACTATAGCCACTGAAACAAGCCACCTAGCACGCCTATTATAGCTATAAGAACCAGCCCCACTTCACGCAAATTAGCCACTCTTTCACGCCCACTATTGCCACTGAAGTAAGCCCCCATTATTCACGCCAAACTGCACTAATAATCCCAGTAAATTCATGCCAAACCATACCTAAACATCCAGCAAGTCACGCCATTTAGCATCACTAAATTCTCCACACAGCACCGGAAATTGCCTCTCCAAATAGCCTTCAATATCACAGAATATTGCCCCTTAAACAGCCTTGTAAACCACCGAAAAAAACTGCATCCCAAACTGCTTCTAACTACCGAAGAAACTACCTAAAAACAACTGCCTCACATTACCAAAATTCTGACTAGAAAACAGTCCCATAATTACCGAAAATTGCACCTAAAACATTAGCCAAAATCTTCAAAACAGTGAACAAAAAACTACACTTGGAAATCCTTGAATAACCGCATTAAAACAGCAGCCCAATACCCTCAAACCACCACAAAACAGCCCCTTAACACACCTGAAGTAGTGACCAGAAAATACAACGGAAATCGCAGCGAAACGAAGTGGAAACAGCGAACAAAACTGCAAAACAGCGGAAGAAAACATCGAACCAGCGAACCGGAGGAGTCACGGAGTGTTAGCCCTTCCGACGGCCGTATAACACACTTCCAAGAGACGACACAAAAGGTTAGACCTGAGGGCATATGTTATATATTTTCCTCGCATTAATTAGTGATTTAGAAAGCATGTTACTTGTTTTCCTCGCATGAATTAGTGATTTAGAAAGCATGTTACTTATTTTCCTCGCATGAACTAGTGACTTAGAAAGTACGTAATTTATTTTTCCCATGAACTAGTGATTTATAAAGCATGTGATTTACTTTATTCGCATTAACATTGTAAATTAGTATATGATGTGATTCCGGGTGAATGGAATATGTGTTCTTTCTTGTGGTATATTAGATGGAAACCCGGACATAAATTATGTAGCCGAATCCGAATAGACGGTATTATGGTTTGCACTCGGGATACAATGCCCCGTAGCACTTGAAAGATTCACATATTCCATTTCATCCAAACTTGTACTCAAGCATGATTAGGCCGTTAGGAGGTTATTTTATTTTATTAGCATGACTTAGTTATTTTCTTTCGCAATAGGAGTTTAATTCACATCATGTTTATATCGTTATTTGTCCAACATGTTCGTTGTGTGATATCATGTGTTTGCCGTTATGATAACTAGCTTTTAAAGCATGCAAACTTAGATTTAAGCCGTATACGAATTTAGGTGTAGGTTACCTTTTTGCGAATGTATGTTGAGTAGACTTGGTTAAAATTGCACAAATCTGTTCATTACAAGTGACATAAGTAAGGGACCATTCTGAACCCAACGGTTTGAGGTCTTCCCTTGTGAGGGGTGAGTGCGGCCTTAAATCATTTTCCCGGGTCACACTGGGTGGCGACTCCATTATTCTCCGGTTTAGTCGCTCGTGGGCTACTCCGTACTCCCAACTAGGCCACGAGCCTAGAACAGCATGTGTCACCCAGTTTCTGTGTCCTACAGTCTGGCGACTCCACTGGGGATAGAGAATCGGCCCCGAAATAATGTCTTGTAATGTTTGTGATTTGTGTTTTAATTAATCATGTCTACTTTGGGATTATGGAGTTTAATCAAAGGCATTATTAAGGCTAGGTGATGGTTTGGTGTCTTCCTTCACTCACTACCTTTCTATAAGGAAAAGCTGTGAAGGCACCTAGATAATCATTCACCCGTAGCTCATTGTGATAGACTAATTTGGAGGACTTGTTGTTTATTCCTGTCACCAAGGCGATAAGAGCCTAAGAGACTTGGGTATTTAAGAGAGTTCGCTCCACCCTCTCTCTGGGGAATCTACAATGGAAAATCTATTTGACAGTTAGTCACATACTGTAACTCATTGGCACGTACCGTAAGGTATAAAAAATGTATGCTCACTTGGTCGTTTGAACCCTTGAGTGGGGAGTCCTAGTTGTGGGCAATCCTTTGTCAGCGAGAGCTTTTGTTTACACTTCTGAAACCTACATGTGAACCTTAGTTGTATGACCATTAGAAATGAACTTGTTGGGCCATTTTGTGTCTAGGCCTCTTATTATTTGAAGTTATTTAGCCATGGTATCGCAAAAGTATGAACTTGTTTGGCCTTTTCAACTGGGACAAGTTTGCACCTCGCGATAATGTGATTGAATGCTTTAAAATGACGAAAAGCCAACTTATATATATCACACGCATCTCATGCACCTCATACATACAAGCATCATGCTAACCCTCGTGTTCTAAAAGCCATCATAGATTCTCGTTGGGTTAGGGAAGAGAGAAGACTCACCAAGAGGCCAATAATAAATATGAGTGGATCAGAAAATGAGATATCCCGCATGGATCAGCTGGAGAATGGTTTCGCCAAGATTACCGAACAGTTGCAAGCCTTGACTACTGCCATGGAAAATATGGATGTGCCCCGTGCTGGGGGAAGTTCTGAGAATGAGAGGCGTGAAGAGCCTCCAAACAGGGTGAATGATGATATTCCCATCTTTGATGATGATATGGCTTAGTATGCCGCTGGGAAAATAGCCGGGTCTCAGGCAGAATTACAGAAGCTCCGGGATTAGGTAGAAATGGTTACCCGCAAGATAAGGGGTAAGCATGAAGATCTACTGGATTATGAGTCGATGACCTTTGAAGAACAGTTACCTGCTCAGTTCAAGATGCCAGATATGGCCAAGTTCAATGGGAATGGGGATCCGAGGGTCCATCTCCGCCAATACGTTTCAGTTATGAGTTCAGTGGGTTTATCGAAGCGGCAGGTGCAGCAAATGTTCGGAATATCACTCGATGGGGCACCTGTAGTGTTGTATCACAACCTGGAGAAAAATGTTAAGGAAGATTGGAGGGAACTGGTTGATGCCTTCTTAAAACAGTATGTCACAGACCTGGAGATCGATTTGTCACTCCGTTACTTGGAAAATATCAAGCAGAAGCCGGAGGAGAACTTCAAAGACTATGTGGATCGCTGGAGGAGCCAGCTTCTGAAAATGCAGACTCGGCCCTCGGAGAATGACCAAATCAAAATAATTATCAAGGGCACCAAACCATCAATCTATGGCAAGTTGAGGAGGATGACCTCCATGATCACTGATTTCTGACAGTTGAGGGAGACTGTCATGGATATTGAAGAAGAAGAAGCTGAGAACAGAACGTTCTATGGCCAGAATATGAGGACTTTTGGAGGGCCTTCTGAGACCAAGCCCGCTACTGCCGAGGTCGCTACCATCAAGAATCGGCGTTTCTCCAACTTGGGAAGACCCTTGTCCAAAGTACTTGAGAAGTTAACCAGACAAGGACTCTTAAAACCCTTGGAGCCTAGACCACTCCTAAGTCGTCCCCCACCAAACCTCAATATGAACCGCTACTGCAACTTCCACCAATAAACTGGCCATGACACTGATAGCTGTATCCGTCTCCGCAATGAGATCCAAGATTTAATTGACTCCTATAAGATCCCTGACCCTGAAAAAGAACAGCCAAACACACACCGCAACCCCATGCCCAATTATCACTCTGTTCCCCCACCTACTTATATGATCAACTACTGCCTGCCGGAAAGCTTTGTCCTCCAAACTCTCAACCACTCGGTTTCTTTCATAGGGGATGACAACAGTGAAGAACCATAGGCCGAGGAAGAAGGTGATAATGCGAAGGATGAAGCTGTTCCTCCTAGTTCATTTGCTCCAGCATTTTTAATAAAGACATTGATTTTGTTTACTTGTTTGAACCTTTTTCTCAATCATAATAAAGAAGTTCATTTCGCTTACTTGCCTGAGTCTCATTCTTTCAACCTGCATAATATGAGTATATTTGACAAAAGCACTCGACCCCGATTCTATGATATTCAGTGACACTCAGAACACGGGGAATTCCCAAAAGAAGCAAGCAGAAAAGATAGTATGGTCATTCAGAAATTGGGAAATGGGGCAGTAAGACTACCAGACTTGGAAGGAAATGAGTTCACCAAGCCGGTCAATGTGGACAGATTGAAATAGTATTTTGCTTGAGAAATAGAAGACCTGGCAGAAGAACTAACCCAACGGGATAGGGAGTTCATCCATGCATACACGTAACTTGCATCTCTTGTTTTGTGTTTTGTGTTTGCAGATTTCAGACAAAAGAGAACCACCAGGGGGCGACTAGAGACATGCGACGCCAAGGAGCACAACGAGGATCTAACCCATCATGAACAGGGAGGACCTCTACACTTGCATACGTACACATCACATGCACGTGTTTTATTCTGTTGTTTTTTTTGTGTTCGCAGGTTTCAAAGAAAATAAGGGAAAGCGGCAAAGGCAAACCAGTCAAAGCAGCAACAACACAGTATCATCAGCTTCAGAAACACGTCAGTATCAGTTTTGGGGATGCGTCCCAGGGTTGAGGCCCACATCAGTATCAGTTTTGGTGATGCGTCCCAGGGTTGAGGCCCACATCAGTGTCAATTTTGGGGATGCGTCCCGGGGGGCGAAGCCCCAAATTATCAGTAGTTGAAAAGATGAATTTCACAGAAAGAGATAAGTCTTTGGTGGCTAGACATATGTCCGATGATGACATTGTATGTTGTAGAAAAGAAACCTTAGAAATGACAAGTGCCAGAGGTACTCTCATCTTGTATTTTGAGTAAATTGATCTCGGTTAGACTCACAAACACTTGACGGGATCTCAGCAGTAGAAGCCTGAGTGGTCGGCAAGATGACTAATCGAAGAGATGATGGATCAGTGAATGACCGTTGGCCTGGATGCCACCCAGGTTTACTGATGCGACGATATATGATATGGTTGGAAACAAAGAAAAGTCCCTGCAATGAAAAGAAAAGAAAAAAAAAATGGACTGCCTATAATCGATAAGCGTGAAGCAACCCATGGGCGAGTATTAGGACTACCATGAGGAGAAATGCTACCTTAAAAAATAGGTGTGTCGAAAAAAAGAGAAAAAGAAAAAGAAAAAGAAAAGAAAGTTCAAAATGGAAAGAAGGGCAAGAAAGAGACAAAAGGCAAAAAATGAGAAGACCCTATCATGTTGAGTAGCCGAAGTAATCACAGAAAGTGATCAAGACATCTAGATTGGTTAGACCCATTGGTCCGATTCTCCGAGACGGAATCATCAAGTCAGCTTATTTAAGGACTAAGCTGCGAAAGAGCCCTGGCACACACACACTTGGAGTCTAGTTCAGATCATTCACTCAAACGGTCGAATTTGAGTTGTATCAGATACTTTGAAGATTCTCTGGTTTCGACACGAAGCATCCGTTGAAGACAAAATATGTTTAGCTATCAAGATTATCTCGTGAGAGGCAGTGCAGTATGTTGGGATGAACCATCACATCATATCAGCAGCAGTTTTGGGGATGCGTCCCAGGGTTGTAACCCACTTCATCAGTATCAACAGTTTTGGGGATACGTCCCAGAGTCGAGGCCCACATCATCTGTATCAGTTTGGGGATGCGTCCCAGGGTTGAGGCCCACGCCATATCAGTATCATTTTGGGGATACGTCCCAGGGTCGAGGCCCACGCCACATCAGTATCAGTTTGGGGATGCGTCCCAGGGTCGTAACTCACATATCAGTATCAGTTTGGGGATGCGTCCTATGGTTGAGGCCCACATCATCATCAGCAGTTATCGGGATGCGTCTCAAGGCCGTTGGCCCCCCTGCATCATCATTTTTGGGATGCGTCCCAAGGTCGAGGCCCATCTTGTCAGCGGTATTGGGATGCGTCCCAGGGTCGAGGTCCCCGTTGTCGGTTGCAGTCATTGGGATGCGTCTCAGGGTCGTGGACCCACTACATCATCAGTTTTGGGATGCGTCCCAGGTTCGAGGCCCATTTTGTCAGCGGTATTGGGATGTGTCCCAGGATCGAAGCCCCTGTTGTCGGTTGTAGTCATTGGGATGCGTTCCAGGGTCATGGAACCACTGCATCATCAGTTTTGGGATGCGTCCCAGGGTCGAGGCCCATCTTGTCAGCGGTATTGGGATGCGTCCCAGGGTCGAGGCCCCCGTTGTCGGTTGCAGTCATTGGGATGCGTCTCAGGGTCGTGGAACCACTGCATCAT
The DNA here is from genome assembly GCA_019454045.1 of Zanthoxylum bungeanum. NCBI lineage: Eukaryota > Viridiplantae > Streptophyta > Magnoliopsida > Sapindales > Rutaceae > Zanthoxylum > Zanthoxylum bungeanum. The sequence continues at coordinate 18,458 of SKCR01000586.1, read as the reverse complement.
CAGTTTTGGGATGCGTCCCAGGGTCGAGGCCCATCTTGTCAGCTGTATTGGGATGCATCCCAGGGTCGAGGCCCCCGTTGTCGGTTGCAGTCATGGGATGCGTCCCATGGTCGTGGACCCACTGCATCATCAGTTTTAGGATGTGTCACAGGGTCGAGGCCCATTTTGTCAGCGGTATTGGGATACGTCCCAGGGTCGAGGCCCCTGTTGTCGGTTGCAGTCATTGGGATACGTCCCAGGGTCGTGGACCCACTGCATCATTAGTTTTGGGATGCGTCCCATGGTCGAGGCCCATTTTGTCAGCGGTATTGGGATGCGTCCCAGGGTCGAGGCCCCCGTCGTCAGTTGCAGTCATTGGGATGCTTCCCAGGGTAGAGGCCCACTGCATCATCAACTCAGTTTGAAGCAGCAGGTAAGTCAGGTGGCAGCTGGCAAGCCAGGTAAGTAAAAATGCTTTGCACGAACTTTGATAGGACTGTCATTGTCACACACTGCACAAGACCCATCAAAGTGGGGGCGACTGTAGGCACTTCATTTTTGCATTTAAGTCCCGATGATGAGCCTCCAGCGGAGGCACTACCTTTTTATGTCGTGGAAGTCGCGAGAAACGGACGTCGGAAGGGAATAATTGAGAATCGATGTTTTGTTGGATTTGATTCGCTCGTTTAGCTTTGGGTTTGTCCGTCGGATTTCCGTTGCAACATTTCCTTGGCCCAAACACCAAACCCACGCCCATAAGCCCACCAAAACCAACCAAATCACACACCAAGCCCACCAACACCAAGGCTCATGCCCATTACACAACATTTACCTCTCCACCAACTATTCAAACAACAAAATTAACCTTCTACCATGCATGCCCCGCACATTTGACCTACAATTTACCTTACTCCCCATTTTTCAACAAAGTTTCCAAGCCATTAATATCATCCCCCCTCCAAGTCAAAAGAAACCACAAATCACCTTCCTTTTTCAACAAGTTTCCAAGCCATTAATGACATTTCCCCGCACCATTTAATTAACTAACCCCACACCAATGACTTAGCCTTCCCTTTTCCATTTTTTTCAACAAAGCAAGTCCTTCTCATTCTCAAACAAGGAAGCCCCCATCCCTTTGCCTATTTAAACAACCATTTGCTCTCTTGAAACCCCTAGCATCTTCATAGCACATACATAGCACAAATATATCACAAAGACACCTCTCCTCTCAAGCTTTCTTACGCCAACATTACCCTGAATATTAGCCCTCATCCCTTACGCCCACTACCTCTGAAACAGCTCCTCACACACCAAACTGACCTTGAACAAGCCATCTAGCACGCCCACTGCAGCCACCTATCACGCCCACTATAGCCACTGAAACAAGCCACCTAGCACGCCTATTATAGCTACAAGAACCAGCCCCACTTCACACAAATTAGCCACTCTTTCACGCCCACTATTGCCACTGAAGTAAGCCCCCATTATTCACGCCAAACTGCACTCAATAATCCCAGTAAATTCACGCCAAACCATACCTAAACATCCAGCAAGTCACGCCATTTAGCATCACTAAATTCTCCACACATCACCGGAAATTGCCTCTCCAAATAGCCTTCAATATCACGGAATATTGCCCCCTAAACAGCCTTGTAAACCACCGAAAAAAACTGCATCCCAAACTGCTTCTAACTACCAAAGAAACTGCCTAAAAACAACTGCCTCACATTACCAAAATTCTGATTAGAAAACAGTCCCATAATTACCGAAAATTGCACCTAAAACATTGGCCAAAATCTTCAAAACAGTGAACAAAAAACTGCACTTGGAAATCCTTGAATAACCGCATAAAACAGCAGCCCAATACCCCTCAAACCACCACAAAACAGCCCCTTAACACACCTGAAGCAGTGACCAGAAAATACAACGGAAATCGCAGCGAAACGAAGTGGAAACAGCGAACAAAATAGCAACACAGCGGAGGAAAACATCGAACCAGCGAACCGGAGGAGTCACAGAGTGTTAGCCCTTCCGACGGCCGTATAACACACTTCCAAGAGACGACACAAAAGGTTAGACCTGAGGGCATATGTTATATATTTTCCTCGCATGAATTAGTGATTTAGAAAGTATGTTACTTGTTTTCCTCGCATGAATTAGTGATTTAGAAAGCATGTTACTTATTTTCCTCACATGAACTAGTGACATAGAAAGTACGTAATTTATTTTTCCCATGAACTAGTGATTTAGAAAGCATGTGATTTACTTTATTTCGCATGAACATTGTAAATTAGTATATGATGTGATTCCGGGTGAATGGAATATGTGTTCTTTCTTGTGGTATATTGGATGGAAAACCGGATATAAATTCCGTAGCCGAATCCAAATGGACGGTATTATGGTTTGCACTCGGGATACAATGCCTCGTACCACTTGAGAGATTCACATAATCCCTTTCATCCAAACTTGTACTCAAGCATGATTAGGCCGTTAGGAGGTTATTTTATTTTTTTAGCATGACTTAGTTATTTTCTTTCGCAATATGAGTTTAATTCACATCATGTTTAGATCGTTATTTGTCCAACATGTTCGTTGTGTGATATTATGTGTTTGCCGTTATGATAAATAGCTTTTAAAGCATGCAAACTTAGATTTAAGCTGTATACGAATTTAGGTATAGGTTACCTTTTAGCGAATGTATGTTGAGTAGACTTGGTTAAAATTGCACAAATCCGTTCATTACAAGTGACATAAGTAAAGGATCATTCCGAACCCAACGGTTTGAGGTCTTCCCTTGCGAGGGGTGAGTGCGGCCTTAAATCATTTTCCCGGGTCACACCGGGTGGCGACTCCATTATTCTCTGGTTTAGTCCCCCGTGGGCTACTCCGTACTCCCAACTAGGCCACGAGCCTAGAACAGCATGCGTCACCCAGTTTCTGTGTCCTACAATAGCCCCAAGAGTATTGAAACTAATTCGGTAACACTCAATATCAAACGAATCATATCATATAAGATTCGATTTCTCCCACTGGTCAATTTCATCTCAATGGAATCGTAGAAGAATAATATTGAATAAGAATCGCATTCATTAAATAATCTTAGAACTAATTACCATAAATTCATATGTTCGATCATATCGAACATCCTTGAACAATTCAAAGACACGTGATGATTTTAAAAATATGGTTTTCAATACTTCAAATAGAATATCTTTGAATCATTCAAAATATTATATCCGCTTTTCATCAGAAACATATTGAAAGTTCTCAAACAATTCAAGACGCAACTAAGTAATGACAATTCATTAACTAAGTTACGAAGTAAAGAAAACTATCCATGGCAATTTCTAATTCATTAAACTACATACATCCAATGTATTAGTTTAATAAATCTGTGGTCCAATGACGATCATTAGTTAATTGAGGTTTAATCACATCGTGAATACAATATTTTAATAAATGGATAAGGATATATGGTGTGATCTTGTATCAGACCATCATTTACCATACGGAATTAGCATCTAATACTTATGTGATAAAATCTCATAAAGCATTGTTCTAAGTTATTTAGTTAACCGAATATTTTTCTTAATGTTTATCTCTTCACCAATGAAACTACTAGTCATATTAAAATATGTAACAACTGTTTATTAAGAACAAGTAACTATCTAATAGTCACAAGTTCTGATATCAAATATCAAAACAATCAAAAGACCCATATTATATATATATATAGAATACTATTCACAAATTCCCAATTTTGAATCAAAAATGAAGGAGAAAACGTAGAAGAGAGAAAGAATGAGAGAAAGGAGAAGGATAAAAGAAGGGGAAAAAAATAAAGAAGAAGAATGAGAAGAAAGATTAAGCAAGTGAGCATAGTATCCTTGGAATAATGAATGAATTCACAAGAAAAGAAGGTAAGCAAACTTGACTCGAAATTTAAGTTGTTGGATTTTAGATGATTGAGTTGGATTTTAAATGATTGATGATAAGATAGAGACATGAGTATGCTATGGGTTGTTTGCTTTTATTGAATGATAAGTAGAGGAATGGGTTGTTGCATAAGCACCCAAATTTGATGAATTTAAGGGTTTAAGTTAAAAGTGAGAATGATGTGATTAGTAAAGTGTTGTGGATGTTAATTTGAATTAAAATGTGTGAGGATGTTGCATGATGATGTTTTGTGTTATGGTTTTTACTATAGAAATAATAAGGGATTGAAATTGGATTAGTTGAATTTGGAGAAGAAGAACGGAACCCTGAAATTCTATTTCACGTCGCGACGCAAAAGGGATTTACATCGCGATTTGAGTTTTAATTAAGAAAAAAAAGTTTTCAGAAAATGTTTGATACAATTTTGAGATTTAAAGCATGAGTTTTTATGTTTTCCGGGGCATGAGGGAAAACCCACCCCAGTATGTAACTTGTTACAGTTTAGAATTGACGGACAAAGACATGTGCACATGTAGAGGACTGGGGGACGGTGATACGTAATGCCCCAAGATCCTAGATCAGGGCTAGGGGTACGGTGATATGTAACGCCCCTAGACCCTAGTTTCAGAGCTTGGAGGGTAGCATAGATCTGCACCCCCAGTTCTAGTTTCGTGGCTTGGGGGACGGCGATACGTAACGCCCCAAGACCACCAGTTTCAGGGACAATAGTGGCATACATTGGGGACGGCGATACGTAACGCCCCAATGACATGGATTTGCACTGCTGGCTCCAGTTAGGCGTACGGGGGGACGGTGATACGTAACGCCCTCATACGTCAAGTTTTCAGTTACAGATCAGCTTCACATACTAGATTTCCAGAAAATGGTTTTCCAAGATTCAGAATTTAGAAAAAGGATTTCAGAAAACAGTTTTTAGTGAGATTTCAGACAAGATTTTCAGGAAAAGAATTTCATATAAATTTATTTCTGGAATGAGATTCCATAACCAAATATTTTATATTAGCATTTCAAATTTTCGTCCACTCACTTAGATCGTACGACGATCGAACCCCCCCACTCCCAATTTTCTATGGTTGCAGGTATTCTAGGAGGACGAGCTTGGGAGGACGGATACTGATGCAGTCATTGGGGTTGGAGTCCACCAGTCAAAGTAAAAAAAGTGATAGTCAAGTATAAGTCAAATAAAGTAATGTATTAGTTTTTTTTAGTTATGTGATGGTCTATGTAAAAGCAAGTGTCTTTATTTTCGCAGTTACTGATGTCGAGTCTGCATGTATAAGTTGTTAAACTTGGGCCACGGTCCCATATATATTATACATAATTAAGAAAATAGAGAATTAATGATTGTTTATAGTTGGAGAATCAGAGGCTTATTGGGTAGTACAATCTGTCCCCTGCCGTTAACATCTCCTGGATTGGGGATGTTACAATTTTGGTCCTGTCAGTTTCTCGTTATGACAGCTTTGGCACGTTCACAAGGAGGCGTATCAAGGCTTCACTTGCCAATGACAAACTTAAGCTATCGATGTTGTCCTGACAGCTTTGGCATGTTCAGGATTTCCACTTTCACCGGAATTTTTCTAGTATCAAATATACATTCGTCATGGATAAAATTCTATCAACTACACCCTCACTGCTTTGGCACTTTCTCTGATGCAGCCATAGAAAGATACCCTTAAACCGTATTGATAAGACAGACCAAAAAACATGCATATAATACATGTCACTTTACTGCCTTATTTAAGCGGGGATATTCCACAAGAAAGCTTTGCTCTACATCAAATGTAGAATTTCAATCTAGATCAATTTCCTAACAGTTCAATTCTACCTTAGAAAACATAACTTAATTTAACCATTAAATTTTCGTTACGTTTCCAGTTAGCGTAGAACCGAAAAGTCAAGAAATATCTAAATTACATGCATGTGCAAACATCAAAATTGGATTATATATCATATATCAAGCATGACAAATGTAATGGATGAAGGATCAGACCTGCTCTGATACCAATTTTGTTGGGTTTTTGGCACGGGCACAGCGGAAGCTCGCGGTTCGGGTGAAATCATAATTTTAAAATTTTTTAAATTATCGAATAAATTATTCAATATACAATATGAATAATTCATTCATATTTCACCTAAACATATTTATTCGATATCAAATAACGACATAAATAGTTAAGAAACATTGCGAAACTTTTACGAAAACGTTTTTCCGCAAAATGGCATAAAACGCCTTTTTGACCAAACCGACCACCAAATACACATGAGGGATGGCCAGGTCAGCCCCAGTAGTATAAGGGCAGTTCATGGGCTGTCTGAACAGTGACAAATTCACTGTTTGGGCAGCTGTCACCCGGTAACGTCGTTTTTCGCCGTTTTCGCTTATTTCAACTCCGAAATACTTTCCGGCAATTGTTCCAACACCCAAAACACATCCAATATATTTATATGACATCATTTTCATCACCATAAACCCAGAATTTCTAGATCTGATCCAGAAACCAAAAATGTTAATTTTTCATGTTTTAATCCAACTTTCTCAATATTAATCCAATTAATCATAACACCAATCCAAGCCTCCACCAATGAAATACCAAAGAACAATTCTAGGCATTACTAGAGTGGTTATAACACTATAGAATGGAAACAAATCATCACATGATTAAATTGAATAAATATTATAATAATATTATTCAATACCATTTCACACATGCACCAAGCCTTCCATTTCATCTTCCAAATCAAAAATACCCAAATTCTAGAGAAAATAAGAAACCCTAGAATGTCTCTAGATCATCAAGAACATGAAACATGTTTTCTAAAGCTTAGGGATATTGAAGATTACCTCTAATCTCTTAATTTCCTTAAGCCTTTTCTTGATTTTCGTCCTTTTTTTCCTTGAACCATCAAGCATAATTTGAGAGTATTTGGGGATGAAACTTTCGGACATGGCTTCCCTTGGAAGCCAAAAGAAAAAATTTTACTTTAAAAATTGTAGTGACCGACTCACTAGGGGAAAAATGGTCAATTTCACAATTTAATTCAATTAAACAAAATCAAACTTTATGTTAACAAATCAAATTTGCACACCTAAAGTTTAATTAAAACATCCCATATGTCACCAATAATAATTAAACATTTATCATAACAATTATGAAAAATGGATATTATTTAATTATTCAAATATTTAACATTTAAATATCTAAATAATTAATTAATATAATTATTATTATATATGTATTTTTATTTACATTAAATAACAAATACATATATTAATGGCATGTGTCAAAGTCTCATTTGACAATTAGTTAATGTGTATCTAATCAAATTATGTATCAGATACAAATACACAATAATTACAATTGACCAAAAATGCCCATATGCATTTGTTTTCGTTTAATCGTTTAAACAATTCGAATTAACTCATTTAATCCGGTGAAGTATTATGAATAATCTGTATTATTCATAACGCTTTGCCCTAGTGCTCAACGAGTACACTTCGTATTGTGGCACTCTCTAAGTTTAGGTTTATCCGTCACGAAATCCAATTTCGTGTCCATAATTCACCCACTCATGAATTATGACGACCACAGATAATCTCGCTAAACTAGGCAAGTCGAGGTCCTTGCATACGTATAATCCCTCCGTCACGGGCTATCCATATTAAACCTGAGATATATATAAGAACGTCAAATCCTTATGGTATAATATAGTCGACTTTCAAATTTAATATCTCTAAATAACAATCAGAACATGCTTCCGAAGTTATACCACGGCCATGGATTTACTAGATCGTAAATGTTGGACAATTATGACCCATAGCGTCACTATTTGTACAGATCATGGTATTATTGTACAAATTAACTATGTGACAATAGGAGATTGCACTCTTATCATTTGTGATTAGATCACCTAGTTGTATAAATGATAGGAGGTCCCTATGATTTGTTCCTGGATTGAGAATGATATGAGACAGTTTCAGTCCACGAAGGATAAATCAATAAATATCCCTAGTTAGAGTATTATCGAGATTGGACATCGATAAATACGTAAGAGACTAGTATTACACTTGTGCGCGTTGTGAGGGCACAACGACATAGTTCTCATATATTTGGGTATAGGATACTCATGCAAGTGTAATATGAGGTTGTGTTTTACCGATGGTACGGGAAACAGCTTCGCTCTGGATAGACCCCCTCGGAATTCCATTGGTAGTATGACTATGTGTCTATGGAAGTCCGAAATCAGGGTAGGTGTATTTGGTCTTAACTTGAGATTTGCACCGCTAATACTTGCGACAATCAATATACTTTGGTTGCAGTCATCCCGGGATTTAACAGGTTCTGTGTACGCCTATGCTGGGTATATTGAGAATCGTAGTGTGTTGGGTGTGATGTCAAGACGGAAGTATCACTCCAGTCATATGGAGATGATGGTCGCGTAGGATACGGTACTGGTTCTCTTAAGTACTGCAGTCATCGGGATAAAATAACAAGGTTATGTTTATCCGATTATAGAGACTAGTCACCAGACATCCGACATGTGCTTCGTACGAGGCAGACATAATTCCAGTCCCAGGCCTAGTATGTGATCATCCGATACTGGATCGATATACACAATACTACGTATACTACGCCTGATATAGATCATTTATTCCTGTAAGGATATTTCTGGAGAATTGGGTAGGCATGCCGCTTTGCTAGAAGCCAACCTTGTCTTATAAATCGGTATAAACGTAGTACAAGGTAATTACGTGTTTGGATAGTCCGACGACCGAATTTACTACCAACATATCCGGGGATCTCATGGGTCGCTTCCCGAAGATTCACCGATGACGTATGACTCGCACTCTAAATTAATCTGGGATTAATTAGAAGAGAGAGAAAATTAATCTGGGATTAATTGCAGAGATATTTTATCTGGGATAAAATATCAATTAAAGAGAGATAACGATTAATTTGGAATTAATCGATAAATTAATATATTCGATACATTAAACGAAATTGGATTTCGACGCGGAATTAAAATTAGATTTTAATTCGGGCGAAAGAATTAATTTAGAATTAATTCGTTAGCGACGTGAATAGTGATTTCGCTAGGCGTAATCATTTAATTACGACGCAACATAAAATTTTTTTATTTGGAATTAGCGAACCCGAGCCTGAGATTATTTGCGAGCGCATTCGCATTTCGAATTCGAGTGCGGCACGCAAGTCAAATCAAGCGTCAAATCATTAGTCGCATCAAGCGTCAAATCATTAGTCACTTTGAATGATGTGACAACTTGTAACTTGATTTGATTGATTGAAGGATTGATGTGATTAGGTGGATAGCATTTAATACCAAATTTGGAGCCAAATTTGTTTGACTTTTTGAAAGCTTTTTCAAAAATTTGGTATATGTTTCATTAATTGATTTTGGAAATCAATTTATCCATTACACATTTTTTTATCTCTCTCTCTCCTCCATTTCCTCTCTTCTTCACGCCCATGGAGGGCATTTTTCTGGTTCTGTTTTCTGGGAAAACCGTGAGCCAGAGGGAAGCAAGTGTTTGATTTTTGTGGCAAAAATCATGAGAGCTAGCACTCCGAGAGACATGCGAAGGTGATAGGGAAGTCCACCCATGAGCCGGGAATCGCTTGAAGAAGCTTGGAGCTTGACGAAGAGCTCAAATGGCCGAAAATGGGGACTGCATAAACAGCCACTGCCGTGAGATCCAAGGGCAGAAAATCAGATTTTTGTTGCCTCCCGCGTCGCTCAATCGATCGATGTGAGTATTCCGCAACTTCGCTGATTTGTATTCACACTTGTTTCATGCTTGTTTAATGATCTTGGGACCTTAGCAAACACCAATAATGGTATCTTGAGCGAGGTTGAGCATGAAATATGACTTAGGGTTAAAATTTGGGTAAAATTGATTTTGAGCATGTATAATGAAATTGGATGAATTAGTATGCTTAAATGTGTTTTAATTGATGATTGATTGGATCAATTTGATGAAATTGTGTTTGGAACAAATGTCCCCAATTTTTGAGGCTTGGCCGAAAATAGAGAAGCCCTAAATGTCTTGGAATTTTTTATTTTTGATCATTGGATGACTTGAATCAATTGGGAATGTTGATTTAATATTGATTGTGGGTTTAATTGGATTGAAATCGAAATCTATTTAAAATTCCCTTTGATTGCCGAGAATGATATAGCATGTATTGGGTTTGATTTTAATTAAATTGTGTTGGACATGATTTAATATTAATAAGCATGATTAATTAGGCTAATTTGATGTTTTGGAAATATTGATTTTGGTGATTAATTGTGTTATACACTTTAGGATTAATTAGATTATGAAATTGGACTTTTATGATTTAATTAATTGGGCCTTAAATTGAATTGGGCTTGTTATGTTGTTATTGGGCTAATTGGGCTTGGTTGTACCAAGTTAGGTTTAGGCCAAATGGATTGGATCCAATTGGGCCCAAACCGCTTCCATAAAGCCCAAATGAGACTAATGGACCTTTAAAGTTTAATTGGGCCTAATGGGCCGATATTGATTTCTAGGCTTATGGGGTAACTCCCGGATTGGACTTTGGTTATTGGGTTTGACCAAAGTTGACCAAAAGTCCACGCCTTAAGAAATTAATTAAAAGCTCATTGGACTTTAATTAAATTAGCGTTGGACGTTAATCGGACTTTGAAACCCGTAACGATTAAATTTGGAATTTAAATCGTAAAGGTTCGTCAAATAAAGTGTAGTAATTAATTTGGAATTAAATTGAGAATTATTATTAAATACAAATTGAATTGGATTTAATTATGTAGTTTAATTTAATTCAGAATTCGTACTTTGAGTACATATTCGCAAAACGAGTTTGACTCGCGCAAAATCAAATCGTTGGTAGAACATTGGATGGTCACTAATTATCAGATTAATTAATTTGATTAAATTGATTGATAACATGCTTGTGTGAATACATGGTTGCGATGCATGAATAATGTATATCGGATGGATATTAGATGGGTGGGGAAATTTTAGAAATTATTGTAATAAATTTGATTTATTAATTGGACCTGCATGTCCAGCCTTATCACCTCCTTATTCTTTGTATTCTCTTCTCACCTATTCCCCTCAATGAAAATGAGGTTTCTTTAGAAGTGTAGTGTAACGAGTAGAAGAAATATTTGTGCTAGCGGGAGAGAGAAAGGGAGAGATTTGATCTAGGATCATTGTGTAAAGTATCCATCCGCATATCATTATTATTTTATTATACGCGCTTTATTATGTGTTTAGAATGCATGTTTAAGGGTGTATGATGATGAGACCTTAACAAAGATAATAAATTGGTTGCCAATTTGCACTCGAAAAACCCTCGCAAAATATTAAGCATATTTCCTTCCATTGAGTGATTCTTACTCAAGATCCGAGACTGGCATTGGCTTGTTGGCCAAAGTCAAGACCTTTGTCCGTCGAGGATGTGTTTGAATCACGAGAGCTTTGTTCCATATCAGTGTCTTGTCCAAGTTGTGGTTTGTTGGCCAAAGTCAAGACCACTTCTTGTCCATCGACATTGATTACGAAGCTTTCCATGGTCAATGGGTCGCGCTTAACTGGGATCACTAAGTTTTTTGTGCCAAAGCCAAGGCTTAGTTGATTCAGAGGAAAAAGGTTAGGCAATACATTGGATGTATTGGCATATATAAGATATATGTTTCGGACTTGGATGTCCCCCTACTGGATCTAGGAATTGGATTTGATCCAATCGATCTTAGAGATCTACCTAGTTAATTATCATACAATTTTTTGGCCAAAGTCAAGATTGTGTGATATTTAACGGGATCCTAGCTCGCTAGGAAACACGGTTTCCTGAGTACTCGACAGAGGGTTAGAGGCTCGCCGAAAAATAGTGGGAGGCAAGAATTGAATTTGCAATATTCGTTTAATTACTTGCCATACGCGCTCATTCAAATATCATTTGTCATATAAATTAAATGTTAGTTGGACTAATATTTAAATTGTTTTTTTAATTAATAGTTGGACTATATTCAAACAATTCATTTATAGTTGATTTTATAATTGGATTATAGTAATCAATATAATTGATTTTAATCTATTAAATTATAGTTGATTAAATAGTTGGACTATAATAATCATTATAATAAATAGTACCTAAATCGTTGATTAAATAGTTGGACTATTAAAATCAAGATAAAAATGAAAGATTGACATTTAAAACATAATCCTAGGGAAAATGTATTTAAATAGTTTAATTTTCAAATTGGGAATAATTTTCAGGATAGTCCTGAAAAACTAATAAGTTACTTTATTTGATAAAATAACATATTAGGCCTAAGCCCGAAGTTAAGCAAATAGTAGAGCATGACCTTTGGAAGATCATGTAATGATAACTTAACTGCCTAATCCATTAAGCTTGTCGCAGTAGACTCCTTAATTTCTTTGTCAGAACTAAGGGTTAGATCCTTAAAGTATGATATAGAAATTGAAGGATCTTCAAAGATCTATTTTAGATCTTAGAAGTACTAAATTGCAATAAATGACTCTTGGAGAGTTAATGACTATTCTCAAGTGAGATCAAGTCAAAATTTGCACTAAGGCAAGTTGCGCAAGGCGCACTTTACTTCGACATTCCAGAATGCCAAGGCTAAGTCAAATGCTTCTGAATGTAGAAATGGGCAAAGGCAAAATCATTATAATCTTCTAGGAAGATAAAAGGACATATCCCAAAATGTCTGCCTAAAATGTGGCAAACGGGATCGCGGAAGCGTGACTGCCATTTGGACAAAGCAGACTTGAAGGAATTGAAGACAAGCAAGGCTCTGACTTCAAATATGTTTGTCAAAATTATGTTCACTACTAGTATTGAAATTGTATTTTAAATACTTAGTGTGGTACATAAATACATACTGATGTTCAGAATCTGCTATGAGCAGGATACTAACTTCAGTTGAGATTTATCTGCGAATTGGAAACAGGACGAAAGTCGCTGTTTCAACCGTAGATACCTAAGCTTAGGAACAACCTTCGGGTGTGCACTTAAATTAGGAAACTGTTATAATGTAACTATTTTGACTAGATACATTATCTCTCTATCACTGTTTAACCCGCTGCGGGTTTACCTTTATATTCTAGAACACTAAAGTGTTTTATTATATAAAGATGATATTGAGATAAACACATTAGATGTGAATAACAGAATTTATATTTTGAATATAAATAAATCTCAAATATATAACATGACAAACAAACATCTCAAACTGATTTGATCAGATGAAACCAATTGTGGCATTGTTGTCTGGGACACAACTAAAATAAGAATTGTATATCTACACTTTTGAAGAGTGGGTACTCTGACTGATTTGATTCTATTCAAATAAAGTCTACGAATCTAGTTTATTGGGCAATGTGCCTAAAACACATTTACTTGGTAAAAGTGCAAATGCCACCTATCTGGTAGCCCTAGTTCATAGTGAAGCAAGTGGGCACATGTCTAGTTAGGCTAGAGGTGAATATGAATATTTCGTGACCTTTACGGATGTGGCATCGCGTTATGGTTATGTGTTTCTTTTGAAACACAAATCGGAAACTTTCAGTTTCGACACGAAATAGACAAACAGATCGGCTAAAGTATTAAACCGTCACGGTTAGATCGTAATGGAAAATACTTAAGCAATAAGTTTCTAATATACTTGAAAGAGTATAGTATTCTTTCAATGAGGACTCCTCCCGGAACACGTCAATTTGAAGGTGTGTCCGAACGGATTAACCGAATTTTGTTGGACATGATAAGGTTAATCATGAGTCGCTCTGAGCTATCATTTCCTTCAACGGATAAGCTTTAAACAGTGCAAAACTTATTTTGAATAAGGTTCCATAAAAATCTGTTTGACAGATTTCATATTAGATATGAATGGGAAAGAAACCGGGTTTCTTATTCCTGATAATTTGGGTATGCTAGGCATGTGTTTGGATGATACCGAACTAGATACCAAAGTATTGGATAAGTTCCAATTGTTGGTAATCCTAGGGATACCAAAGTATTGTACTTATACAACTCACTTGAGAACAATGTAATTGTTGCTCACCATGCGGTTTTCCTAAGAGGAATACCTATATGCAGTGGTAAGTGAGAGGATAGTAAAACTTAATGAAAATCAGAGTAATATTATTCCTGGCACCGATCCTTAATGGAACACAAAATATTTCATCAAGGATGAAACTATTGCCATTAATCTTCGAATACACAAGAACCGCGTAAGTCGGAGAGAGTTAGAAAACAACCTGGGGTATGGGTTTCTGATCTCACCTAATAAAGATGTCAATCTTATTGAGGTATACCAACTGACTACGTATGAGGAAGTGATACAAGGTATCGACTCCCTATTATGGCAAAGTGCCATGAGTCCGAAATGGATTCCATGTATATCAACAAATTTGGACACTAGTTGATGTACCGCAAGGCATTGTGCCTATTGGTACTTATAAGTCTTCAAGGAGGACATACATGGATGGCAACATACCAACGTATAAAGCTAGGCTTTTAGTGGAAAGGTATCGTTATAAATATTGTGTTGATTACGATTCAACCTTTTACCTGTTGCCACGGTAAATCCATTTGGATAATGCTTGCTAAAGATGCATGTTTCATTTATGAAATATGTCAGCTTAACGGGAAAATGGCTTTCCTGAAAAGGAAACCTTTTGGAGGATGTTTACAACATCCTGTCGGTTTTGTCGTACTAAAACTAGCAAACAAGGTTTGCATGTTATCGATCCATGTTTGGATTGAAGCAAGCATAGGTTCTTAGAATTATCGTTTTGATGTAATCATAATAGTTTATGATTTATTTCAAAACAAAAATGATTCTTGTGTATATATGAGGGTTAGTGGGAGCGCACTGACAGTGGATGTCCTATAAATAATGATAATATGTCATTTCTTGGAAATGATATTCCCAAAATAACTATCGGTGAAAGCTTGGCTTTCAAGAAAACTCTCCGAGAACTCGTACATTGAAAAATGTACGCGACCTAGTGTCTCATACGCTTTGAGCATATGGATTCACAAACAGGCCAATCCAAGTGATAGTCACTGGATTGATTTTAAGAACATCCGTTAGTTTCTTAGAGAACTAAGGATATATTCTTAAACTATGGAGATGGAGAACTTGAAGTGACTGGGATCACTACTGCAAGTTTCCAAATCGATAAAACGACTATAAGTCGCAAACGGTACTACAAAGTTTGAGTAATGGAACAGTGAGCTAGAAATATTCCAAGTAAGATACGGCAGCAATAGAAGCCTTCTGGGTCGATATAAATCCTAATTAGATTAGGAATGATTCTGTTAGCAGCTGAGCTAGGCTTGAGCACAGGCTAAAGAATTAATGGTCTCATCAACGATCCAGATAAATACTTCGACTATTCCTCTGATTTGTTCGGATCATACATCGTGGCGATGTGATGATCGAATAAATTGCATCAGATGATAATCATGCAAATCTGCTGACGAAAGCCTTTTCTCAGCAGTTTAAGCCAACCGTACATAGTTCGGGTGTAAGACACTCGAGTGACTTGCTATAGGCCAAGTGGGAGATTGTTGGACAATTATGACCCATAGCGTCACTATTTGTACAGATCATGATGTTTTTGTACAAATTAACTATGTGACAATAGGAGATTGCACTCTTATCATTTGTGATTAGATCACCTAGATGTATAAATGATAGGAGGTCCCTATGATTTGTTCCTAGATTGAGAATGATATGAGACAGTATCAGTCCACGAAGGATAAATCATTAAATATCCCTAGTCAGAGTATTATCGAGATTGGACATCGATAAATACGTAAAAGACTAGTATTACACTTGTGCGCGTTGTGAGGGCACAACGGCATAGTTCTCATATATTTGGGTATAGGATACTCATGCAAGTGTAATAGGAGGTTGTGTTTTACCGATGGTACGGGAAACAGCTTCGCTTAGGATAGACCCTCTCGGAATTCCATTGGTAGTATGATTATGTGTTTATGGAAGTCCAAAATCAGGGTAGGTGTATTTGGTCTTAACCCGAGACTTGCACCGCTAATACTTGCGACAATCAATATACTTTGGTTGTGGTCGTCCAGGGCTTTAACAGGTTCTGTGTACGCCTATGCTGGGTATATTGAGAATCGTAGTGTGTTGGGTGTGATGTCAAGACGGAAGTATCACTCCAGTAATATGGACATGATGGTCGCGTAGGATACGGTATTGGTTCTCTTAAGTACTGCAGTCATCGGGATAAAATGACAAGGTCATGTTTATCCGATTATTTAGACTAGTCACCAGACATCCGACATGTGCTTCGTACGGGGCAGACACAATTCCAGCCTCAGGCCTAGCACGTGATCATCCGATACTGGATCGACATACACAATACTACGTATACTACTCCTGATATAGATCCTTTATTCCTGTAAGGATACCTCTGGAGAATTGGGTAGGCATGGCGCTTTGCTAGAAGCCAACCTTGTCTTGTAAATCGGTATAAACGTAGTACAAGGTACTTACGTGTTCGGATAGTCCGACGATCGAATTTACTGCCAACATATCCGGGGATCTCATGGGTCGCTTCTTGAAGATTCACCGATGACGTACGACTCGCACTCTAAATTAATCTGGGATTAATTAGAAGAGAGAGAAAATTAATCTGGGATTAATTGCGAAGGTATTTTATCTGGGGTAAAATATCAATTAAAGAGTAATAACGATTAATTTGGAATTAATCGATAAATTAATATATTCGATATATTAAACGAAATTGGATTTCGACGCGGAATTAAAATTAGATTTTAATTCGGGCGAACGAATTAATTTAGAATTAATTCGTTAGTGACGTGAATAGTGATTTCGCTAGGCGTAATCATTTAATTACGACGCAACGGAAAATTTGTTAATTTGGAATTAGCGAACCCGAGCCCGAGATTATTTGCGAGCGCATTCGCGTTTCGAATTCGAGTGCGGCACGCAAGTCAAATCATTAGTCGCATCAAGCGTCAAATCATTAGTCACTTTGAATGATGTGACAACTTGTCACTTGATTTGATTGATTGATGGATTGATGTGATTAGGTGGATAGCATTTAATGCCAAATTTGGAGCCAAATTTGTTTGACTTTTTGAAAGCTTTTTCAAAAATTTGGTATATGTTTTATTAATTGATTTTGGAAAAAAAATTTATCCATTACACATTTTTATCTCTCTCTCTCCTCCATTTCCTCTCTTCTTCACGCCCATGGAGGGCATTTTTCTGGTTCTTTTTTCTGGGAAAACCGTGAGCTAGAGGGAAGCAAGTGTTTGATTTTTGTGGCAAAAATCATGAGAGCTAGCACTCCGAGAGACATGTGAAGGTGATAGGGAAGTCCACCCATGATCCGGGAATCGCTTGACGAAGCTTGGAGCTTGATAAAGGAGCTCAAATGGCCGAAAATGGGGACTGCACAAACAACAACTGCCGTGAGGTCCAAGGGCAGAAAAATAGATTTTTGTTGCCTCCCGCGTCGCTCAATCGATCGATATGAGTATTCCGCAACTTCATTAATTTGTATTCACACTTGTTTCATGCTTGTTTAATGATCTTGGGACCTTAGCAAACACCAATAGTAAACACGTGTAGGATATCTATGCCTTGTACACATGACTGACGGATTCTATCTTGATACGCGCAGGATCTCATGAGCATCAGTCTACACCCAACGAACTGGAGAAGGTCTGATCTAAATAGATCAGTGATGTGACTGCCATCAAAGTGTGGAGGATAGCTCATATATGTATCTCAAGTCGAAGGACCACTATGCTCGCTCAACACGAGAAGATTCTTATTGACGTTGGTGTACCATCTATTAGGAAATCTTTAGTGAGTCATTCAGTGTTTATCAAATAAATACCTACATGTCTATACGAGTCTCCCGACACTCATGGTTCATTGGGATAAACCATCGGACCAAGTCAATATATACGACATGTACTGGTCTCAATGGATTTTACTACCAGAACTGTGTTTGTAAATCTTTACCAGGAACTTTATTTAAGGATATACAACTTATAATTATGCTTCCCAATGTCAATTACAAACTACGTTGTAACTGCGCACTACGTTGTAAATCCTAGGGTCTTTGTCTAATATACATGTATCACTAAATCAGATTTAGTTTCAATCTAATCATAATTAGATATCTAATTGCAATTAGATCGAATATGTGTATAAAAGACAAGAGGTGCTACCATTAAATAAGTAATATTATGGAAAAATGAATTGTTCGTATTTATGAATCGGACATAAATATGATCCGGATTGGCACTCTGAACACCAACCCTAACATGTTTTGAGTTGTGTTGGGGCTAATTTTTACAGGAAAATCAGACCTGAATCTAAAAGGGAACTAAACCAAATAAAGGATGATTTGGGCAGTGAGTTGGGCGCGTTTCGGGTCCAAAACAATCCAAATTTCCACTGTTATTCGGGGGCTGTTA
>SKCR01000585.1:0-30188 GCA_019454045.1 Zanthoxylum bungeanum | reverse complement strand
AACAATTTCCAGATTTATCCACCAACCCAATACACAGCCAAAATCATCCAAATAACATATTTTTACATGAAAAATATTATGTTTTGCATAATAAAATCAGATCTGATCCAGTTTTAATCATTGTCCATTTTCATGTCTAAATTCAATTTATTCACAAATTAATTCATTATTTACACTAATTAAATCACCACACATAAAACCTCAAGAACAATTCTAGGCAATATTAGAGTGATAACATCACTCTAGAATAACAATTTTAATTTTGAGATTAATTCTATATTAATCAAACACCACATGTATAATAAAGAAAACATTAAGGTTTACTAAACAATCAACACCAAATTTGATCCATATACATACCCAAGATACATATAATTTTAAGACATGCAAAATACATATCAAAACATATTTTCATGCTTAAACAAAAAACCTAAGAAATTAGAAATTGAGAAATTTCATTCCCTGAATTTCCAAGCTTCCAATTTTCTTTAATTTCTTCTCTTTTGGTGTTGATTGAATTGTTTTAGAACCTTAATCTCTCTTTTCTTTATTTACTCAACACATGAGATGAGGCTAAACCTAAACCAAATGAAATAATTTCAATATATAACAAAATAAGCCATTGCCGAAATTGCTAGAAGATTTTGGTCAAAATTTACTTTTTATTTAGCCAATAATTTTGATACAAGTTTAATCTTATCCAAATAAGAATTTATTTTGATTTTTGTTAATTAATTACATGTGTTCAAAACACATTGTTTAGCCAATCCAATTATGCCAAACTAATAAGAATATTCTAAGATAGTCTTATCTAATAAATAAATAAATTAATAATTAATTAATTAATTAATTTTAATTAACAAAAAAGACAAAATAAATACATGGAAAAATATTCCAAAAATATTCTTCCATTTTTTTATTATTATTAATAATTAATTAATAATTAATAATTAATTAATAATAATAATAAAACAAGTGTTAAAATTTAATAGGTTAATCATGTGTATCTAATCTAAATTATGTATCGTATACACATACACATTATTTAATACGCATGTGTAAATTATGAATAATCTGAATTATCCATAATTAACTGCCCAAGTGCTCAACGAGTACATTGTAACATCCACAGTATGTAACTTGGTACAGTTAGGAATTGACGGACAAAGAACTTGTGCACATGTAGAGGTCCGGGGGGACGGAAATACGTAACGCCCCCATATAATAGTTCAGGGCTAGGGGGACGGCGATACATAACGCCCCTAGACCCTAGTTTCAGAGGTTGGTGGGTAGCATAGATTTGCACCCCCAGTTCTAGTTCTGTGGCTTGGGAGACAACGATATATAACGCCCTAAGACCACCAGCATCAGGGACAATAGTGACATGCTTTGGGGGACGACGATACATAACGCCCCAAAGTCATGGTTTTACATTGCTGGCTCCAGTTAGGCATATGGGGGGACGACGATACGTAACGCCCTCATACGTCAAGTTTTTCAGATACAGACCCGTATTCAAACGTCATATTTTCAGAAAAAGAATTTTCATATATCGGATTTTCAAAAAACAGTTTTCAAAGATCAGATTTTGAAACAGTTTTCAGAAAGCAGTTTTCAGAAAGGTTAAGCTTTATAAAAGAGATTTCAGACGAAGTTTTCATATAAAGATGTTTCTGAAACTTTGGTTTTTAAACCAAAAGCTTTTATATCAATTTATCAGTTCTTCGTCCACACACTTAGATCGTACATCGATCTAACCCTCTTCCAGTTTCCTTATTTTACAGGATTTCTCGGAGGACGAGTTCGGGAGGATGAATACTGATGCAATCACTAGGGTATGGAGTCCATTAGTCTAAGTAAGAAGAGTGAGAGTCTAGTCATAGTCACTCAGAAGTCATGTATTAGTCTTGAGTTATGTGATAGTTATTATAAACAAATGTTATTAAATATACAGTACTAATTATTGGGTTTGTATTTCATGTTGAGGAGTTTTGGGCATTGGTCTCATATTTAAGATTTTGATTAAGAAAAGAGTAATAGTGTAACGTATAGTTAGAAAGACAGAGGCTCAAGGGAATAGTACGGCCTATTCCCTGCCGGTAACATCTCTCAGACTGAGGATGTTACAAAGATGATATCAGAGCATGGTCTAAGGAGTCAGTGACTGCAGTGGGTAGAGTGCTGAGCTCTTGTATACATAGTATGTCCAGAATACTTGTATGCGGGGCACTACCTCTCCAGTATTCGATCCTCGAGTACGTCCTCACAGTTATATAGACAAGTTTGTAAGCCTTCCCAGACTAATCAAATAGTATTCCTTACGAGAACAACAACACTCTAGATCTAAGTTGAGAATTCTCATATAGTTATTCTGACCCATTATCAGAAGTACAAACGAGCTAGAAAAACCAGACAATAAGATTTTAAGAAAAGTACCCGAGGGAATGGAAAAATAAGTTATAAGAAAAAGAGATGCGTAGAGGTTAAAGCAGTCGAAGACTGAAGGTAAGGGAATAAAAAGCAATAATAAATCTCTATGGGTAATTACCTAAGGAAGTAGAAAAGAGAGAGAGATAAAGTTAGAAAGAAAAGCAAGGAAATAAAAAGTAAGGAACATACGACCTAAATAACCAGAGACAGTAAAAGATGGAAGTATAGAATGGGATAATATGGGAGAGACACCAGGACTCGAGATAGAGAAGAAGAATATAGCGGGTCTGAACGAGAGTAAAATACCAAATAGACCTAAGTAAAGTCCTTTTTCCTTCCAAGTAAGATTTCTTTCCTTCACAAAAAATCTTCCTAGCTGATCTAATAACTCTCGAGCACCTCGTACAGATAGCGAGTTCCCCGAATAACCAAGAATAGCCATAAGACAGAAGAAGTAAGGAATCGTGATTATTCGTGAAGGCTTCTGATAGATGTGAGATTCCATAAGGATGAAGATATTTTAGATTTCCCGAACTCAGGGCCGTATGCAAATAAGATGGAGGACGACATAAACAACGATTAGTTGCCATAGTCAAGGAATCCAATAAATAAGGCCCCGACCTACCCTGATCCTCACTCCTCCGTGATATCAGTTAAGGAAGCTGTCCTGATAGAGTCTATCTCATACCCACCCTACATGAGCACTAGACTCTATCAAGAAATAGAATACTAGAACAAGGATGTAGAAACCCATCGAGACATAAAGAAAAGAACCAACGAGATATAAAGCAGTTCCTACCAGCATAGATATAGACGACCGTAAGAAACCCAACGAGAGTTCATCTTAAGAAAAGGAAAGACCATGGAAGGTAGATAACCAAGAAAAGAATTTGGTAAGTCTCAGAAGGTATGAAGAAGAGAACCCAGAATAACCTAAAGATTTAGAAACGTCAGCACAAGGTTTGTAAGAATAATATGAGTCCGTAAGATAGACCAAATATCGCAGAACCCACAGATAAGCCCAAGTCAGTAGTAATCCATAGAAGAATACAAGAATAGACCTATGAAGTTAGAGATATTTAGGAAGTGGCAAGAGTACCAATACGGACAACAGAATAGAGTGACCAAATCGAGATTTATACGTGCGCTATACGAACGCGAACCTTTTGTTTACCATTCGAACGCGTTTACGAACGCTACTCGAATGCGCATGTATTTGTTTCATCAGGTCTGGTCCCGTTCGAACGCGTTATCAAACGCCACACGAACGAGAACCTTCTGTTCACCGTTTGAACGCGTTTTCGAACGCTACGCGAACGCGAATACACTAACTGAGACTTTTTTTTATCACATTTCATGCATGATTGCTTCTTGGTTCATGTATTCATTAGACGGTATTCAAGCATGGTTAGGCTATCAGTATGTTACTTGGTTCTTAAGCATGACTTAGCTTATTTAGTTGCTCATTTTCAAGCATGATAAATTATTTATTTTGACGTTTAGGATTTGCATTATGTTTAGAATGATCCTTATATAATTGACGTATGTTCATGAGATTGTTGTGTGATAGTGTATGCCGTTGTGAAGATTAGTTTCATGCATGCGAATTTATGAGTAAATGATCATTGGAAATATGTTGTTTAGGCTTGGCCAAATTATTGTATTAATCAAAATATTACAAGTGGCATAAGTAAGGGACCATTCCGAACCCAACGGTTTGAGGTCTTCCCTTGCGAGGGGGTGAGTGCGGCCTTAAATCTTTGTCCCGGTTCACATCGGGTGGCGACTCCATCATTCTCCGGTTTAGTCCCCCGTGGCTACTTCGTACTCCCAACCGGGCCCGCGAGCCCGGAACAGCATGCGTCGCTCCAGTTTTCTGTGTTCCCATACATAGGTATTGAAGCAAAATTGAGTGTGAATGAATGAAGGTTTAGGCCAGAATTTGGCCTTGCGTCGCGACGTAGGGAGCCCCGCATCATGACGTGATCTGGGAAATTCCCCAGAAATGTCTCTGGCATTAGTCGTGTCGTGACGCGAAAGGCTTGCGCGTCGTGACGCTATGAAAAAAATTAAGGCACCTTTCTGGACGATCCGCGTCGCGACGCAAGGCACGCGTGAACAAATAATTGCCTGAATCAGTTACAAGCCCTTCCAGTTTCATCTGAATGCATTAGAGGCTACCCTATAACTCTCGAATCAATTTGTATAATAAAATTACGTCATGATATATGTACGATATGCCTTAGAGTGATAACTCTTATTGAATAGAAAAATTTAACTTGATTCCGAACCTATATATTCTTAGTCCATTTTCGAATCGAATTATCGATGAAAGATCATCGCATGAATCACAAACTCTTCAGCGAAGCAATGAAAGGCTAAAGAGACTTCAATACAGTGAGTGTACACTTTTCTTTAAAGTTGACTCTTATTATGTTATTTTACATATCAGACTTACTTTACGCTTTTAGGGCGTTAGTTGACTTTTATTGTAGAAATTTCATGAGAAAGCATGTTTTAAGATATGTTTGAAAAAGAAATATTTTCAGAGCATAGTTTTATGGTTTTTCAGGGCATGGGGGAAAAACCCACCCCAATATGTAACTTGGTACAATTTGGAATTGACGGACAAAGAACATGTGCACATGTAGAGGACTGGGGGGACGATGATACGTAAAGCCCATATACCCTAGTTTCAGAGCTTGGTGGGTAGCGTAGATCTGCACCCCCAGTTCTAGTTCTGTGGCTTGGGGGACGACGATACATAACGCCCCAAGACCACCAGCTTCAGGGACAGTAATGACATGCTTTGGGGACGGCGATACGTAATGCCCCAAAGTCATGGTTTTGCACTGCTGGCTCCAGTTAGGCGTATGGGGGGACGGCGATACATAACGCCCTCATACGTCCAGATACAGACCCATATTCAGACGTCAGATTTTCAGAAAAAGAATTTTCAGATATCAGATTTTCAGAAAACAGTTTTCAGAGATCAGATTTTGAAATAGTTTTCAGAAAGGTTAAGCTTTATAAAAGAGATTCAGACGAAGTTTCAGAAATGAAGTTTTCATATAAATATGTTTTTGAAACTTTGGTTTTTAAACTAAAAGCTTTTATATCAGTTTATCAGTTCTTCGTCCACTCACTTAGATCGTACAACGATCTAACCCCCTTACAGTTTCCTTGTTTTGCAGGATTTCTCGGAGGACGGATACTGATGCAGTCATTAGGGTATGGAGTCCACCAGTCTAAGTAAGAAGAGTGAGAGTCCAGTCATAGTCAGTCGTAAGTCATGTATTAGTCTTGAGTTATGTGATAGTTATTGTAAATAAATGTTATTAAATTTACAGTCATAATTATTGAGTTTTTATTTCATGTTGATGAGTTTTGGGCATTGGTCCCATACTTAAGATTTTGATTAAGAAAAGAGTAATACTGTAGCGTATAGTTAGAAAGATAGAGGCTTAGGGGAATAATACGACCTATTCCCTGCCGGTAACATCTCCTGGACTGAGGATGTTACATACTCTTTATATTATGGGACTCTCTAGGTTCAAGTTTATCTGTCATGGAAACCATCTTCATGTCCTTAATTTGTCAACTCATAAATTACGATGACCACAGATAATTGAGTTGAACCATCCAAGTTGAAGTCATTACATAAACATAATCTCTGTGTTATAGGTTATCCGAATTATTTCGGAAATATAGATTAAACTTCAAATCTCCACCATGAACAATTCATGTATCGTGACATAATTATGATTCTTCAAAAAATATTCGGAACTCGTTTCCGAAATCATACCTCGACCAATGATTTCAAAGAATCACAATTTGGACACCTAAATCCCGTACACGGGACTGCCATATCCTCTCTGGACACATCACATGATATCGTGAGTATCAGTCCATACCCGGCGAATAGACGGAGGTCTGATCTAAAAATATCATTGACGTGACTGCCATAAAAGTATGGAGGATATCTCACATATCCACAGTTGTATCACAAGTCAAATGAGCTAATATGTTATTCGACTCTTAAAGATTCCTATTGACGTTGGTGTACCATCTATCAGGAATCTTCAAATGAGTCATTCAATATTTTTCCAATAAATACCTACGTGTCTATATGAGTCTCCCAAGACTCATGGTTTCCTCAGATAAACCATTAGAACAATTCTAATATATGACACGTACCAGTCTCACAGGTTTACTAACCGATCAAATATGTAAACATTGTCCAGGAACATTTTAATATGAATCATATTGTGATATTTCTCAGTAATAATTACGTCGCTTTTGCAATTATGTCACAATTATTCATTCTAAGGTCTTTTACGCCTTTACCATATATAAGATTATATTGATGAAAATTACTTAATTTTATTCATAATAAAAAATAATGTACAACATATTTACAATAAATACAATAAAAGTTGACGCGCCGAGCACCAACTCCAATATTTTCTCCCACTTGCTCTAGTACCAAATTTGATGGTATCTAATAACCATCGCCTCTATATGTCTATCATATAGTCTCGGAGGCAAGGCCTTTGTAAGCGGGTCTGCTATGTTGTCCTCTCCAAATATATGGCAACATCTCCTCGAGCGATGATCTCAAGAATAATGTGGTACTTTCGTTCCATATGTTTTGATTTCCGATTGCACTCTCGATTCTTTTACCCGTGCAACGGCACCACTATTATCACATAACAACAGGATCGAATCCTCGATGCTTGGGATAACTCCCAATTCAGTGATAAATTTTCTAATCCATACAGCTTCTTTTACAGCATCCGATTCCGCAATCTATTCCGCCTCAGTGGTGGAATTAGTTGTTGATCCTTATTTGGAACACTTCTAACTGACTGTAACATTATTAAGAGTAAATAAAAAACCTGAGGTAGACTTTCTATCTTCAAGATCTGACTGAAAGTCAGAATCTACATATCCTCTTATCTGTAAATCACATTCTCCATAAATAAGAAACTTATCCTTAATACTTTTTAGATACTTTAGGATATGTTTAACGACCATCCAATGGTCGTTACCTGGATTTGACTGATATATGCTAGTAACGCTTACTGCATGGCTAATATCAGGTCTCGTACATAACATGGCATAAATTATGCTTCCTAAGCATGATGCATAGGTTGACTAGACATTCTAACATTTTCATCTTTTATGAGAGGACACATTTTCTTCGAAAGATGAATGCCATGTCGAAAAGGTATATTAGCAACTTTACAATTGCTAAAGTTGTACCTTTCTTGAATCTTATCTATGTACGAAGATCGGGATAACCCAATCAGCTTCCTTTCTCTATCTCTATAGAGTTTTATACCAAGTATATAAGAAGTTTCACTCAAGTCTTTCATGGAGAAGTTTTTACAGAGATATGCTTTAACACCCTACATCATTCCAAGATCATTTCCAATGATCAGGATGTCGTCAATATAAAGCACTAAGAACACGATCATACTCCTACTAACCTTCTTATAAACACAAGGTTCTTCTTCATTCTTGAGAAAACCAGACAATCTGATTACCTCATCAAAATGAAGATTCCAACTTTGCGGAGCTTGTTTCAGTCCATAAATGGACTTCTTAAGCTTACATATCATGTCAGTGTTTTGGCTGGAGACAAAACCCTCTGACTGTTCCATATAGATTTCTTCATCAAGAAATCCATTAAGAAAAGTCATTTCGACATCAATTTTCCAAATATCATAATCATGGTAAGCAACGATAACCAAAAAAAATCCTAATAGACTTTAGCATCGCTACTGGTGAAAAGGTTTCACCATAGTCCACATCTGGCCTTTGAGTGTAACCTTTAGCAACCACTCGGGCTTTGAAGGTTTCAACCTTTCCATCAGGCCCGCGATTCCTTTTGTAAACCCATTTACAACCTACGGGAATAATTCCTTCAGGAAGTGGAACCAAGTCTTATACTTGATTCTGATGCATAGAGTCTATTTCAAAATTCATGGCTTCCTGCCATTTAGCAGAATCAATGTCTAACATTGCTTCTATGTAGGTATACAGATCAGTCTCCCCAATAAGGAGCACATCGAGACTCTTGTCTTGTATCAAATACAAGCGTTCATGAGGTCTCAATATCCTAGTAGACCTACGGAGAGTGGAACTAGAAGGTTCTGCTTCTGTCTAAACTTGTGATTCCTCTATCGGTCTGTCATCTATATGTTGGACTTCATCAAGTTCAACCCTTCTATGATTACCACCTTCTGCCAAGATTTCTTCTTAAATAAATCTGGCAAAACGAGCAACGAACACATTTCGATGCTCGGGTTCATAGAATTGATATCATTTGGAGTTCGAAGGATATCCAACAATCCTAACTTTTCGCCCTCGATGCAAAATTTTATCTTGTTGCGTCACTCGGACGTATGTAGGACAGCCCCAAACCCTAATATAATTAAGTTTCAGTTTCATACCAACTCATATCTCATATGGAGTAGTAGGAAAAGCTTTAGAAGGAACCTTATTCAGCATATGTGTGGCAGTTAGAAGAGCATACCCCCACAAAAAAGTAAGGTAGATCTAAAACTCAACATTGATCGGACCATATCCAATAAAGTCCGATTTCTCATTTTCCATTGTACTGTGGAGTACTCGGAGGAGTATATTGAGCGAGAATCCCATTCTCTTTAAGATACTCGGTAAACTCACTACTCATATATTCACCGTCTCGATCTGATTGAAGGCATTTGATGAATTTACCAGTTTATTTTTCTACTTCGTTTCAAATTTTTTTAAACTTTTCAAAGGTTTCTGATTTATATTTCATCAAATAAACATAACCATACCATGACAAATCATCGGTAAATATTACGAAGTAAGAAAAACCACTATGAGCAGTGTGACTTATAGGACCACGTACATAACTATGTACGAGTTCTAATCGGTGAAATCACACACGTAACGCAAGCGCACGTATCGCTCAAGTAGTATAAAAAAATCGATCCCACGAGGACTTAATTTCTACTGTTGTTATTAATTATTGATACTATTTATTTACAAGTATCTAATTAAAGGGAGAAGTGAATGGTTGCTTGATTGGATGGTTGAATTTGGATTTGCTAAATAAATAAATAAATAAAAATACAAAAGAAAATACTAAGGAAAATAAACAAAAGACACAAACATATAGGGTTGTGATTCCACACAATATTATTATAATAATGAATTGATTCTTTCATATATGTGTAATAAATCAGTTTGCTAACCTGGAATACGAAAATATGCAAATGCCTCTTCCGATTGTCAGATGCAAATACCCAAATAACCCAATTAATCATATGTCTATGTTAACCAAATTACCTGAATTCATTAAGTTCAAGTTCTAATATGGCTACTCCCGCCCGATAGATATTGTATATCCTGGAAGGAAATCTTTTAAGGGTTATCTATCCTTAAGGGAGATCGTGAGCTATTGAATCTAAGGCTGAAACCTAAATGGAGTAGCCATAATTAGAACTTGAACTTAATGAATTCATGTAATCTAAGGCGGAACACTCTAGGGCTAAAGTGTTTCATTTTATAAAGATGATATTGAGATAACACATTAGATGTGAATAACAGTATTTATATTTTGAATATAAATGAATCTCAAACGTATAATATGACAGACAAATAGCTCAAACTGAATTAATCAGATGAGACTTATTTGTGGCATTGTTGTCTGGGACACATTAAACAAGACTCGTATATCCACACTTTTGAAGAGTGGGTACTAGGACATATTTGATTTTAATCAAATGATGTCTATGAATCTAGTTTATTAGACAAAGTGCCTAAAACACCTTTTACTTGGTAAAAGTACAAGTGTCATCGATCTGTTAGCCCCCGTTCATAGTGACGTAAGTGGGCCCATGTCTAGGCTAGAGGTGGATATGAACACTTCGTAACCTTTATGGATGTGACATCGCGTTATGGTTATGTGTTTCTTTTGAAACACGAATCAGAAACTTTTGATAATTCAAAGAGTTTCGACACGAAGTAGACAGACAGATCGGCTAAAGTATTAAACCATCACGGTTAGACCATGGTGGAAAATACTTAAGCAATAAGTTTCTCAAATATTTGAAAGAATATAGTATTCTTTCATAAAGAACTCCTCCCAGAACACCTCAATTGAGCGGTGTGTCCGAACAGAGAAACCGAACCTTGTTGGACATAGTAAGGTTAATCATGAGTCGCTCTGAGCTACCATTTTCCTTCTAGGGATACACATTTAACAATGCAACGCTTATTTTGAATAAGGTTCCATGAAAATCTATTTGACAGGCTTCATATTATATATGAACAGGAAAGAAACCGGGTTTTCTCATTCCTGAAGATTTGGGTATGCTGGGCATATGTTTGGATGATACCAAACTAAAACTCAAATTGGATAAGTGCAAATTTGTAGGTTATCCTAGGGTAACCAAATTATAGTACTTATACAACTCACTAGAGAACAATGTAATTGTTGCTCGCCATGCGGTTTTCCTAAGAGGAATATCTATATGCAGTGGTAAATAAGAGGAAAGTAAAACTCGATGAAAATCGGAGTAATACTGTTCCAGGCACCGAGTCCTAATGGAACACAAACAGTTCATCAATGATGAAACTGTACCACAATCTTCGAATACACAAGAACCGTATAAGTCGGAGAGAGTCAGAAAATAACCTAGAGGTATGGGTTTCTGATCTCACCCATGAAGATGTCAATCTTATTGAGGAAGACGAACTGACTACGAATGAGGAAGTGATACAAGGTATCGACTCCCTATTATGGCAAATGGTCATGATGTCTGAAATGGATTCCATGTATACCAACCAAGTTTGGACACTGGTTGATGTATCGGAAGGTATGCCTATTGGTACTATATAAGTC
Source organism: Zanthoxylum bungeanum (assembly GCA_019454045.1). NCBI lineage: Eukaryota > Viridiplantae > Streptophyta > Magnoliopsida > Sapindales > Rutaceae > Zanthoxylum > Zanthoxylum bungeanum. The sequence goes on along the minus strand of SKCR01000585.1, from coordinate 18,856 downwards.
TTCAAGGAAGACTAACATGGATGGCAATATACATACGTACAAAGCTAGGCTAGTAGCAAAAATGTATCGTTATCAACATTGTGTCGAATACGATGAAACCTTTTATCCGTTGCCATGATTAAATCCATTTGGATAATGCTTGCTAATGCTGCATATTTCATTTATGAAATATGGCAGCTGAACGGCAAAATCGCTTTCCTTCAACGGAAACCTTTTGGAGGATGTTTATAAACATCGTAACGGTTTTGTCTTACCAAAATAAGCAAACAAGGTTTGCAAGTTAATTCGATCCATTTATGGATTGAAGCAATCATTGCGTTCTTAGAACTATCGTTTTTATGTAATCATAATGGTATATGATTTAATTCAAAACGAAAATGATTCTTGTGTATATAAGGAGGTTAGTGGGAGCGCACTGACAATGATTGTCCTAAATAATGATGATATGTCATTTCTTGGAAATGACATTCTCATAATACAATCGGTAAAAGCTTAGATTTCATGAAAAATTCTCCGTAGAATATTTGGGAGAGACAACATTTATTCTAGGAAAAAGTATCTATTGGGATAGATCTAAAGGTTGTTGGCACTATCCGAGAACTCATACATTAAAATAAATATACGCGACCTGGTGTCTCATATGCTTTGAGCATATGGAGTCACAATCAGGCCAATCCATGTGATGGTCACTGGATTGATGTTAAGAATATCCTTAAGTATCTTAGATGAACTAAGGATGCTTTCTTAAACTATGGAGAATGAGAACTTGAAGTGATTGGGTTCACTGTTGCAAGTTTCACAACCGAAAAAAATGACTATAAGTCGTAATAAATGTACTATATAGTTTGAATAGCGGAACAATGAGCTGGAAATCTTCCAAGCAAGATATTGTTGCCGAATAAACAACAAAAGCGAAATATTGCTGCAGCTGAGGCATCAATAGAAGCGATTTGGATCTATAATAATCCTAATCAGATTAGGTGTAGTTCTGTTAGCAGCTGAGCTAGGCTACAAAACAGGCTACAGAAATAATGGTCTCATCAACGATCCAAGTATATACTTCAACTATTCATCTGATTCGTTCGGATCATACATCATGGCGATGTGATGATCGAATAAATCACATCAGATGATAACATTGCAAATCCGCTGACGAAAGCATTTTTTTTTCTCAGCAGAAGTTTGAGCGAACCGTACATAGTTCAAGTGTAGGACACTTGAGTGATTGGCTATAAGCCAAGTGGGAGATTGTTGGACAATTATGACCCATAACATCACTATTTGTACAGAACATGGTGTTGTTGTACAAATTAACTATGTGACAAAGGAAATTCCTCTTTTATCATTTGTAATTGGATTACCGAGATATATAAATGATAAAAGTCTATATGATTAGTTCCGGATTGATAAGATATGAGACAATATCAATCCATGAAGGTTTAATCATTAAAACATCCATAGTCGTAGTATTATCGAGATTGGACATCGATAATGCGGAATAGACTAGTATTGCACTTGTGCGCGTTGTGGGAGCATAACGACATAGTTCTCATATATTTAAGTATTGGATACTTATGCAAGTGTAATAAGAGGTTGTGTTTACAGATGATACGGAAATAGCTTCGCTCTGGATAGACCCATCGGAATTCCATTGGTAGTATGACTATGTGTCTATGGAAGTCCGAATCAGGGTAGGTATATTTGGTCTTAACCCGAGACTTGCATCGCTAATACTTGCGACAATCAATATACTTTGGTTTTGATCGTCCAGGGCTTTAACATGTTCTGTGTACGCCTCTTCTAGGTATATTGAGAATCGTAGTGTATTGGGTGTGATGTCAAGATGGAAGTATCACTTCAGTCATATGGAGATGATGATCACGTAGGATACGGAACTGGTGCTCTTATATGCTGCAGCTAACAGGATAATATGACTAGGTCATGTTTATCCTATTATAGAGACTAGTTACCAGAGATCTGATATGTGTTTCATACGGGGCAGACACAATTTCAGCCCCAGGCCTAGCACATGACATCCGATACTGGATCGCAATACGCAATACTATGTATACTACGTCTGATATATATTACATATTCCTTTAAGAATATTTCTAGAGAATTAGGTAGGCACGGTGCTTTGCTAGAAGCCAACCATGTCTTGTAAATCGGTAAAAACATAGTACTAGGTACGTACGTATTCGGATAGTCCGACGACCTGATTTACTGCCAACATATCCGGGGATCTCATGGGTCGCTTCCCGAAGATTCACCGATGACGTATGAATCACACATAATTAATCTGGGATTAATTATTAGAGAGAGAAAATTAATCTATGATTAATTACAGAGATATTTTATCTGGGATAAAATACTATTTAAAGAGAGAGAACGATTAATTTGGAATTAATCGATAAAATAATATATTCGATATATTATACGAAATTAGATTTCGACGCGAAATTAAAATTGAATTTTAATTCGAGTGAACAAATTAATTTAGAATTAATTCACTAGTGACGTGAATAGTAATTTTGCTAGACATAATTATTTAATTAAATTTGATTTAATTACGTCGCAACGGAAAATTCGTTAATTCGGAATTAGCGAACCCAAGCCCGAGAGTATTTGCGGGACCACTCGCATTTCGAATCAAGTGGGGCCACAAGTCACATCACGCGTCACATCATTAGTCATTCTTGTGATGGAAGTCACATCAACTTTGAGTGATGTGATGGATGTCACTTTTGTGAGTGATGTGAGTTGTTGGAAGACTTTAAAGCCTTGTACTAGTTGTTGGAAAAGTGTAAGTTGTATTAGATTTTTGAAATCCAAAATACAAACACAACTTGGACGCATGAGTGGGAGAGGGTTGTCTACCCTGAACAAGAAGGAGCTTACCAAGGATTCTGCACGAGGTCCTTGCAACCACTACTCGATTGGTAAGCAACGCAGAGTCTCATTTGATTTCTCTTCAGAGAGAAGATCAGAGTTGCTCAGTCTGGTGCACTCTGATGTTTGTGGTCCCTTGGAGGTTGATTCATTGGGCGGTAACAAGTATTTTCTGACTTTCATTGATGATGCTTCTCGGAAAATCTGGGTGTATTTCCTCAAGACGAAGGATCAGGTCCTAGATCAATTCAAGCTATTCCACGCCATGTTAGAGCATGAAACATGGAAGAAGCTGAAGTGCCTTCGCACAGACGATGGAGGTAAGTACAGTTCCAGAGAGTTCGAAGCCTACTGCTGGAGACACGGGATTCGACATGAGAGAACTGTTCCATACACACCACAACATAATGGTGTCGCTGCGAGAATAAACCGCACCATTATGGAGAAAGTTAGAGGAATGATCAGTATGGCTAAGCTGCCAAAACCATTCTGGGGAGAAGCTGTTCGTGCTGCCTGTTACCTGATCAACAGATCAACATCTTTACCGTTGAACATGGAGATTCCGGAGAAAGTGTGGTCTGGTAAGAATCCCTCCTACACTCACCCTAGAGTATTCGATTGTTTAGCCATTGCACATGTATCCAAGGAGCTCGGGAAGAAGCTCGATGCAAAGACAACTCCATGTATATTCCTAGGCCATGGAGATAAAGAATTTGGATACAGACTATGGGATCCGAAGGTGAATATGGTCATCAGAAGCCAGAAAGTAGAGTTTCTTGAAGACCGGACAATTGAAGACATTGAAATGCCCAGAATGTCTTCCAATTCTAGTGCCAATAGAAATCCAGACCAGCACCAGCACGATTGGCCACATATATGGTGCACGAGGAAATTCCAGAAGCAGAACCAGATGAGGCAGATAGAGATGTTGAGTAGGGGGAGACACAACCTGTTCCATCGAAGATTACAGAAGAAAATGTTGAGTAGGGGGAGCCGCAACCCACTCCACTAGAAGCTGCAAGATCATTCACAGAGATGGATGATGACAGACCTCCAGAAACTAGTAGACCTCAGACAAGAAAATCTGAGCGAGGCAGGATTCCATCAACCAGATATCCGGGATCCGAATATATTCTGCTTACTGATGAGGAGGAGCCAGAGAGTTTCCCACAAGGCAAGAAAGCATTGAAGAATAAACGGGTGAAGAAACATGGCAGCAGAATTGTGCAGAGACACAACAGAAGATTACTGTGCAGAGACACAGTGGATTGTACTATGCAGAGATATAACAGAAGAATACTGTACAAAGATGCATTGAAGTGTGCTGTGCAGAGACACAGCTGATATGTTAACAAAGGTGGTTACTCAGGATAAGCTAGAGTTGTGCAGAGACATAACCGGGATAGCTGTCAGATGACGATTGTTTCAGATGCAGCTGGAGGGGGAGAATTGTAGAGTCCAGCTGTTAGCCTTCATGCATGAAGCATGCATCCTGCAAGCAAAAACAACAAAGAATCTTTCGGTGGCTTATTTGTGGCTTTGATTGTCATTCATGATAGTCAACAAATATGAGCAAATGGTGCCACCAAATCAGGAATGAATAGTAGTCGTTTTTGGCACTATAAATTGAGGCCATTCCAGTGTTGTAAAACACCCCAAAATGAGTGTAATAAGCTCCAGCAGAGAGCTTGAGAGTGTTGTGTTGAGGTTTTGATTAAGTTTCAAGTTGTAAACTTTGTGTAAATCTATTCTTGTAGTAATAGAAATTCAATTCGATTTTTCCTTAAACACATTATAAAGTGATCAGAGAATCACAACAGAAATAGATGTTGAGCTATTTTTAAATGGATTTAACTTGATTTCATATTCTTGTGCAAACAACATGTGCAATGGGTGGTTGGATAAATGGATTTTCCAGGAAAACCAAGCACAAAATCTTATGTGGGTAACAAGAAAGAAAATCAATATTCAACTTGCCAAGGGACTTAAACCTCAGAATATCCTCCTGGTTAGAGATTTTATTGTAAAAAATTCCTGATTTTGGGTTGGCCAGATTAATTCAACTGGATCAGGATGAAATTCAAACCCGTGTGGACAATACCAAAGGGATCTTGTGGGTGCCAAATATAAGGGATTTAAGGTTCAAATTCTGCCAAGGATATGAGATTGCCTTACAGTAGGAATTTAAAAAGGGTGCATTTCAGTCGATATCTCGTTTCATCCAGTTCGGATAAACTTAGAAAATCTGAAAGCTGTCTGGCAGAATACTTATTTACAAGATTTTGGATTTTCTGGTTTGGATTGTTTAGAACTGGTATCTTTGGGGATCATTTTTAGATCATGCCAACCTTATGTCCTTTTCAAGTGATAATTTTCTTTCTCCCGATTTGAAAAAAAAAAAATAAAGATAAAAAATTGAAAGCTACCAAGTTTTGTATATTACTATGGTAAAAAAATAAATACGGACAATTTCATGTATCATTAGATATGTTTTATAACAAGAAGAAATGCAAAACTTCCAAGAGATTTCATCATGACTGATTTGACATTCATTCATTAGAGAGTTTGATCCTGATTAAGGATGGATGATGGCGGCAAAGAGAGAATCCATCCCCAGAAATTGGAGATGAAATCTCTTACAGCATAAACCCTGATCATAAATATTAACGAAGTAGTTGGCGGCAACAACGTAGCTAATGTAGGAATTTAATAAAAGTTAAACAATAAGACAATCAACGGGCGGTTGAGAGGCTTTACTTAGATAACTGGTTTCATATTTGCCGCCTAAAGTATCCCACTACACAAGCATCCAAGCCTGTCAAATTGAAATTTTGTAAATATTAGCATTCTTTGTTGAGCTTGCAGAGGGAAACAAGAAAAGGCATGGCTGTAGCTGGTCTCAAATATGGATGTGTTTTTGTGGCACTCATGATCTTCCTTGACCTTTACACTACAAGTACAAATGCCAATCAATCATCTGCAAAAACTAACTGTTCTTGGCTAAACAACCAAGACTCTGCATCAGAGAGTTACCAGTTTGTCGACGGCTCTCAGTTCAGAAGCATCCTTGTACGTAACGGTACCTCAAAAAACAGAAAACCAAAGTTTGGTTTTGGCTTTTTCAGAAATTCAACTGACCAAATCTTCTATCTTGTGACACTCAGATTCTTCGGAAAAATGAGTTCCTTCCCTGATGATCATAACCACCCACCAGTAATTCTCTGGTTTGCCAATGGAAAATTTCCTGTTGGAGAGAATGCCACGCTTGAATTTACTGCTGATGGTGATTTGATCTTGAAAGATGTAGATGGTAGTCCCGTCTGGTCTACCAAAACCTCAGGCCACAATGTTACACGCATGACTTTGGATGGAAATGGAAACTTTAGAGTTTTGGATGCTAACGGTCAACCGCATTGGATCTCCTTTCTTCATCCAACAAATATTTGGGTTCCAGGACAGCGTTTGCATGTTCACTACAAATTGGCTTCTACCAATTCGATTACCAATCTATCCAAAGGCAAGTTCTTCTTCAATCCATCTCCAGAAGGCATTCAGCTTTTTATGAATCTCAGCACTGCAAAAAGATATCAAATCATTAATTATAGAAAGCCTTTTCCGTATGGATTGGTATTTAGTCGCTCTGGAAATCATGTAACCTACAATACAACAAGGTCCAGATTTCACTACATCAGGCTGGAACCAAATGGGCATCTTAATATTTATGAGATTGATAATGGGTATTCATACTATGCTGATCTTTCAAGAGATAAATATTATGGAGACTGTATTTACCCCACGAAATGTGGCAATTACGGGGTCTGCTCTCATGATGAATGCACTTGTCCTGGAAATTCAAGATATTTCAAGCAACCAAACGATAACGAGAATAGCTTTTCATGTGTAGAAGTTACTCGTTTGTCATGTCAACACATGCATCTTCAAAAATTTTTAAAGCTTGAAAATGTTACCTACTTTGATTTTGTCCCCCATCTCATCAACACAGATGTAGAGAGCTGCAGAAGGGCATGCATGAGAAATTGTTCTTGCAAAGCTGCCTTGTTTCGATACCAAGGAAGCCTCTCCACTGGTAATTGTTCTTTACCAGCTGAAATTTATACTTTGAGGTATAGTACCAAATCGTTTTCTGGATATAATGACTTAACGTTCATCAAGGTACAAATGCCATCAGGTAAAAAGAGATATTCTCTGCTTTTCGTGTTGCTTTCGTCTGTTTCTGCCTTTCTACTCTTGATTACTGGAGCAAGTACTTATTTTTACAAGAGATGGGTGGAGGGAAAATGGAGAGGCTACTCCATTGATGAATCATCAGTTCATGTAGCCAACCAATTGATGAAGTTCTCATCTAAAGTTATGAAATCTGCCACGGGGGACTTTCAGGTTAGGCTTGGTCGAGGAGGATCTGGATCTGTTTTTGAAGGATTCCTTGGTGATGGCACTAAAGTTGCAGTGAAACGCTTATATCCTGGTGAGAACCGAGGCAAGAAAGAATTTCTGTCTGAGGTTGAGACAATAGGCAACATTCACCATTTTAATCTGGTAAGACTTGTTGGCTATTGTGCTGAAAAATCAAACAGACTTTTAGTTTACGAGTACATGTGCAATGGGTCAGTGGATAAATGGATTTATCACAAAAGCCGATCTCAAACTCTTACTTGGGAAACAAGAAAGAAAATCATCGTTCAAATAGCCAGGGGACTAGAGTATTTGCATGACCACTGCGATCCAAAAATCATTCACTTTGACATCAAACCTCAAAATCTCCTCCTGGATGGAGATATGAATGTCAGGATTTCCGATTTCGGATTAGCCAGATTGATGGACAAGGATCAATCTCATGTGTCGACAATGCCAAAGGGAACTCCAGGATATATGGCTCCTGAGCTGACCAGGGGGAACAGTATCACTTCGAAGATAGATATTTATAGCTTCGGAGTTGTGATCTTAGAAATCATTTGTGGGAGGAGAAGTTCAAATCCCAAGGGTGGTGATTATTTGATTGATACTCTGAAGATCAAGGCAGAAGCAGGACGACTTTCTGATCTAATTGATCCACATAGTGAGGATATGCAATGCCATAAAGACGATGCTGTGAAGCTGATCCAGATTGCCATTTCATGCTTACAGACACATTTTTATAGAAGGCCTTCGGCATCAATGCTGGTCAAGGTCTTTGAGGGTTTGACAAATTTGGAACCTGTTAATAACTATAGTTTCTTAAATTTTGCTTTTAAGGAGACACCCGAAGAGGCCAATCCAATTCGTTCATCTCCTATCACACCATCAACACTATCAGGACCAAGATGATTTGTGCAGATAAGATTTTATATTTCTAGCATATTTCTCTCAGCTAGTTTCCTTTCACCACCAGGCCAAAACAAGGGTGGTTACCGTATGTCAATTTGATCTAAGCATCACATAACTCTTGCTTTTCTAGTAACTTGTTAATTTCTAAACATGCTCGTGTATGAAAGAGAGACTCTTTTTTTTTTTTATGATCTCATAAGAAAATCTTGTACCAGAAAACGCATTTGAACTCGCAACATCTTCTAAATCAACTATCAGTATCATTTGCATAGATATCGTCGACGGGATTCTCGTTCTAAGAGAAATTAACGAGATAAAAGGATCCATAAAATAATTTTTGTAAGCAAAACATTTTCAATGAAAAGTATTTTTGGAAAACAAAGTGTTTTTTATAGTATACATGGCAAAAAAATCCGGATATGTCCGGCCCAATCGGTCATGTCCGGCCAGTCTGGACTTTAGCCCGGGTCGGGATTAAAAAAACCCGGGAATAAAAAAAAAAATTGTTAATCCCTATATTTTTTTATTCTTAACTAGGTTGATGCATATGTCTTTGAGGAATTGATATTCTATTCTTGACTTCTTGTTGATATATTTTAGTATATAACAATTGGATTATTACCGATTTTGGTTATTAAAAAAAAAAAGCTAGAACAAGCTCGAGCTCGAGCCTGAGACGGGTCGGCCCAACCCAATAACATATGGGGCTCGGGCTTTTCCATTGAATTCTAGGCTCGGGCCGGACATGGCAAAGCCTAGGCCCGGTTCGACCCATTTCCACACTTATTTCTCAGTGTTTGACTATCGTCTGAAAATATTTTCTGTTGTTTAGTGTATCAAATAATTTTTGCAAATAATTTTTTCTGATGATTAGAAGTAGGGATAGTAAAAAGGTTCAGTTTTAGCCCGAATTCGAAGTGTCTTGGAAGACCCGGGTCCAAAAATACTCGGATCTATAAATTTTCCGGACTGGGGTTGCAAAATTTGACGTGGATATACCCAGATCTGGATCCACGAGGGTATGATTTTGTGTCACACGGTCCAAAATTTTTATTAATTTTATATAAATATAATTGAAAAAATATATTCAAAGAAATTTAATTTTCGGATCCAATCCAACAATATTCGGATTTGGATTCACATGGGATCCGTATTTTCGGGACTCATATCCAAAATTTTGTTAATTTTATACAAATATAATTGAAAAAGATTTAAAAAATCAATATTTTTGGATTCGGGTATTCTTGGCTCCATACCCATGCTGGTCTGGAATTCTGGGACCTACATCCATAATTTTATTAATTTCATACTAATATAATTGAAAAAAATAATAAAAAATTGAATTTCTAGATCCAGTCTGAGTATATCTAGATCTGGATTTTTGGATTCAGTCCTAATATACCCGAATCTGAATTCACGCTGGTACGAAATTCTGGGACGTGAGTCCATAATTTTACACAATTATAACTAAAAAAGATTAAAAATTTTGAATTTTTGAATTCATGTATTCCTGGATCCATATCAACATGGGTAGAAATTTTGGGACTCAGGTCTAGAATTTTATTAATTTTATATAAATATAATTGACAAAAGATTAAAAAATTCGAATTTCTGGATTTGGTGTGGGAATACCCGTATCCGGACCCACATGGGCTTGGAATTTAGGGACTTGAGTCTATAATTTGATACAAATATAATTGAAAAAGATAAAAAAAAAAATTGTTAATCCCTATATTTTTTATTCTTAACTAGGTTGATGCATATGTCTTTGAGGAATTGATATTCTATTCTTGACTTCTTGTTGATATATTTTAGTATATAACAATTGGATTATTACCGATTTTGGTTATTAAAAAAAAAAAGCTAGAACAAGCTCGAGCTCGAGCCTGAGACGGGTCGGCCCAACCCAATAACATATGGGGCTCGGGCTTTTCCATTGAATTCTAGGCTCGGGCCGGACATGGCAAAGCCTAGGCCCGGTTCGACCCATTTCCACACTTATTTCTCAGTGTTTGACTATCGTCTGAAAATATTTTCTGTTGTTTAGTGTATCAAATAATTTTTTCAAATAATTTTTTCTGATGATTAGAAGTAGGGATAGTAAAAAGGTTCAGTTTTAGCCTGAATTCGAAGTGTCTTGGAAGACCCGGGTCCAGAAATACTCGGATCTATAAATTTTCCGGACTGGGGTTGCAAAATTTGACGTGGATATACCCAGATCTGGATCCACGAGGGTATGATTTTGTGTCACACGGTCCAAAATTTTTATTAATTTTATATAAATATAATTGAAAAAATATATTTAAAGAAATTTAATTTTCGGATCCAATCCAACAATATTCGGATTTGGATTCACATGGGGTCCGTATTTTCGGGACTCATATCCAAAATTTTGTTAATTTTATACAAATATAATTGAAAAAGATTTAAAAAATCAATATTTTTGGATTCGGGTATTCTTGGCTCCATACCCATGCTGGTCTGGAATTCTGGGACCTACATCCATAATTTTATTAATTTCATACTAATATAATTGAAAAAAATAATAAAAAATTGAATTTATAGATCCAGTCTGAGTATATCTAGATCTGGATTTTTGGATTCAGTCCTAATATACCCGAATCTAAATTCACGCTGGTACGAAATTCTGGGACGTGAGTCCATAATTTTACACAATTATAACTAAAAAAGATTAAAAATTTTGAATTTTTGAATTCATGTATTCCTGGATCCATATCAACATGGGTAGAAATTTTGGGACTCAAGTCCAGAATTTTATTAATTTTATATAAATATAATTGACAAAAGATTAAAAAATTCGAATTTCTGGATTTGGTCTGGGAATACCCGTATCCAGACCCACTTGGGCTTGGAATTTAGGGACTTGAGTCTATAATTTGATACAAATATAATTAAAAAGATAAAAAAAAAAAAATAATATGAATTTTTGGATTTGGGTATTCCCATATCTATATCCATTCAGGTATGAAATTTCAGGACCCGAATACATAATTTTATATAAATATGGATTTTTGAATATGTTCTTAGTATACCCGAATCCAAACTGAATATACCTGTATCTGAGTCTGGATATTTTTTTGACTAAATATAGACCTTGATCCACAAAAATACATTCCAATTCGGATCCATACAAACCTGTGTCCAAGTCCGAGTTTTACCAAAATTTTGGACAAAAAGAAAAAATTTCGTAAAATGAATTACGGATTTACATTCTGTAAGTCATTTTTCAGAAAATTACTTAACTTTTTCATTGATTGAAAAATAATTTATATTAATCAAAATTTCTGTAAGTGTCCCAAATGAGAAAAATATTTTTTGAAAATCGTGTATTGCCAAATAAACTAGAATTTTGATGATTGCTATTTTTTTTAATCTACTTTTCAGATTTCGATTCACACAAAATGAATTAATTCAGAAATCTCGTTTGAATGAGAAAAAGTTTAGGCTTCTTAATTTTAGCCTTAAATTTATATGATATGTTCAAAGCACTCATGTACAATATACAGGGGTGAGCAAAATAAGTTATCTTATCTAGGTGGAACCAAAACCCATCTTAAATTATTCGATTCTTAATTTTTTTTTTTTTTTTTTTTTATTTTTATCGATAACCTACTCCAACAAGTTTTAGAGTACCGTATTTTGCACATTATGCATTAACAGTGAAAAAAATTTATACTTTCTCTATATTTTCACTGTTTTATTAATTTACTTTATTTATTTATTGTTAGAAGTGTTTAGTATATATGATTGAGATATTTTGATCTTTGAAAATGAGTAATACAATACCTTTGAGGATATTGTTTGTGAATTTAGGGTAGAAAATGTTATAAGAATTTTAATTAAAATTTTATACAATGTTCATTTCAAGCGGTAAAGTGGAATGACGATATTTATTGGAAACAGACTAAAGTCAATATTCATAAAATACTATAAAAGTTTTTAATATGTTTTTGTATCTTAGTTGTTGGTCTCTGAATTATGAATGTCAGATGTATAACCTAAAATAATGTTCAAGAACATGTTTTGTGTTTACTCTGAAAGGTGTGGACTATGTAAAAAAATTGATCCATAGTATGAGAATCTTAGCACAAGCTTTGAGAAAGCAAGTATGTTTTGATGGGTAAACAAAATCCTTTAAATGGAAAATTTTCTAAAATCGGTTCCAATTTCTGGTTCCATGGGTAGGTTTCGGTTCTTTAAAATGTAAAACCGGAATAAAAATCTATTTTTTTTGTTTCATATTTTTGGAACTGAAACTTATCCTAGGTAACTAGTTCCGATTCCGGAACTTAATTTTCGATTCGGTTTAAGCGATTTTGAATCTATCGAGAACCGTTGCACACCCCTCACTGGTCGATAATGTATCATAAGGATATTTGTGGATTAAAAATTTTAGATGAAAATTCTAAGTTTGTAACTTAGGAATGGGAAATTATCATTCTTTTTTTTCGAAATTTATAAAAAATCTAGACAAATCTAAAGATTTTTAAAATATATTAATTTCTAAAGTGTACCAATTAACCCTCCCATCTACTCTATTTGCTAATATGTATTTCTCTATGGCCAAGTAAGAATAGGACATGATAATTACTACGCAACCCTTGTTTTTTTGTTTGGTTTACCACTTGCTTTTACTGATTCATTATTGATTATGATTTTGTATAGCACACAAGTGCACATCGCACAAATAATATAACAATATCGATTTTACAAGAAATTAATCATAATTTTATTTGGACTAATGATTTTAAAGAAAGAGGTATTAACTAATAAAATAAAGTACAAAAAAAGAAATTTAAAACACGTGAAATGTAGTAAGGTAAGAAAAACCTAAGATTACAATTTCCTCACAATATTCTCTTAAATATTTCCCATCTCTTTATAACTTATCAACTATGATGAATTATTAACCTAAAATATGAAGTTATCTACAAGCCTATTTTAATGGTCAAGTAGAAACGTCTAACTTAGTTTAATAAACTATATTTCTATGATAATTTATCTAAGCCAAAGTCATTACGATCGGGTTCTAATTATGGCTTGTTGGAGTTTGCTAAGGACCCAAGGATCAATAAACAAGCATGAAACATAAGTGAATACAACGAGGGAGTTGCGGAATACTCACATCGATCGGTTGAGCGACGCGAGAGGCAACAAAAACGAATTCTGCTCACCGTTTTCTACTCGGCAGTGGCTGCTGTTTTGCTCATCATTTTCGGCAATTGTTGCTCAAGAATCCAAGCTCCAAGCTTCGTCAAACGATTACCGGCTCATGGGTGGACTTCCCTATCACCTTCGCATGTCTCTCGGAGTGCTAGCTCTCTTGATTTTGCCACAAAATCAAGCACTCTTGCTTCCCTCTAGCTCACAGTTTTTGAGCTGAAAAACAGAAGAGAAAAAGCCATCCATGGGCGTGAGAGATGGAGAAGAAATGGAGGAGAGAGAGAGATAAAATGTGTTAATTAAAATTGGTAATTGATTTCCAAAATCAAATACACAATTTTGGTTCCAAAAGTCAAAGCATTCAATGCCCACAAATGCCAACCACACACATCACTCAATCACTTCAATCACAAGTGGTCAAGTCACATCACTCAAAGTGACAAGTGATTTGACGATTGATGCGACTAGCGATTTGACGCTTGATTTGACTTGCGTGACGCACTAGAATTCGAAATGCGAATGCGCTCGCAAACAATCCCAGGCTCGGGTCCCCTAATTCCAAATTAACGAATTTTCTGTTGCGACGCAATTAAATGATTACGCCTAGCGAAGTCACTATTCACGTCGCTAACGAATTATTTCTAAATTATTTCGTTCGCCCAAATTAAAATCTAATTTCAATTCCGCGTCGAAATCCAATTTCGTTTAATATATCGAATATATTAATTTATCGATTAATTCCAAATTAATCGTTATCTCTCTTTAAATGATATTTTATCCCAGATAAAATATCTCCGCTATTAATCTCAGATTAATTTTCTTTCTCTCTTCTTATTAATCCCAAATTAATTTAGAGTGCGAGTCATACGTCATCGGTGAATCTTTGGGAAGCGACCCATGAGATCCCCGGATATGTTGGCAGTAAATTCGGTCGTTGGACTATCCGAACACGTAAGTACCCCGTACTACGTTTATACCGAATTACAAGACAAGGTTGGCTTCTAGCAAAGCGTCATGCCTACCCAATTCTCCAGAAATATCCTTACAGGAATAAATGATCTATATCAGGCTTAGTATACGTAGTATTGAGTATTTCAATCCAGTATCGGATGATCACATGCAAGGCCTGGGGCTGGTACAATGTCTGCCCCGTACGAAGCATATATCAGATTACGAGCAACTAGTCTCTTTAATATCGGATAATCATGACCAAGTCATATTATCCCGACGGTTGCAACATTTTTAGAGAACCAGTTATGTATCCCTACGCGATCATCATCTCCATATGACTGGAGTGACACTTCCGTCTTGACATCACACCCAACACACTACAATTCTCAATATACCCAGCATTGGCGTACACATAACATGTTAAAGCCCTGGACGACCACAACCAAAGTATATTGATTGTCGTAAGTATTAGCGGTGCAAGTCTCGGGTTAAGACCAAATACACCTACCCTGATTTCGGACTTCCATAGACACATAGTCATACTACCATTGGAATTCCGAGGGAGTCTATCCAGAGCGAAGCTGTTTCCCGTACCATCGGTAAAACACAACCTCCTATTACACTTGCATAAGTATCATATACCCAAATATATGAGAACTATGCCGTCGTGCCCTCACAACGTGCACAAGTGTAATACTAGTCTTTTACGCATTCATCGATGTCCAATCTCGATAATGCTCTGACTAGGGATATTTAATGATTTATCCTTCGTGGACTGATATTGTCTCATATCATTCTCAATCCAGGAACAAATCATAGGGACCTCCTATCATTTATATATCTTGGTGATCTAATCACAAATGATAAGAGTGCAATCTCTTTTGTCACATAGTTATTTTGTACAACAACACCATGATCTGTACAAATAGTGACGCTATGGGTCATAATTGTCCAACAATCTCCCACTTGGCCTATAGCCAGTCACTCGAGTGTCTTACACCCGAACTATGTACGGTTGGCTCAAATTGCTGAGAAAATGTTTCGTCAGCGAATTTGCATGATTATCGTCTTATGCGATTTATTCGATCATCACATCGCCACGATGTATGATTCGAACGAATCAGATGAATATCGAAGTATGTATCTGAATCGTTGATGAGACCATAAATTTTTTAGCCTGTGCCCAAGCCTAGCTCAGCTGCTAACAGAATTATATCTAATCTAATTAGATTTATTATCGACCCAAATGGCTTTTATTGCTGCCTCAGCTGCAACAATAACCCGCATTTGTTGTTTATTCGGTAACAGTATATTGCTTGGAAGATTTCCAGCTCACTTTACTGTTATTCAAACTTTGTAGTACCGTTTGCGACTTTTAGTACCCCGTACTACGTTTATACCAAATTAAAAGACAAGGTTGGCTTCTAGCAAAGCGACATGCCTACCCAATTCTCCAGAAATATCCTTACATGAATAAAGGATCTATATCAGGCGTAGTATACGTAGTATTGCGTATTTCGATCCAGTATCGGATGATCACATGCAAGGCCTGGGGCTGGTACAGTGTCTGCCCCGTACGAAGCATATATCGGATTACGAGCAACTAGTCTCTTTATTATCGGATAATCATGACCAAGTCATATTATCCCGACGGTTGCAACCTTTTTAGAGAACCAGTTATGTATCCATACGCGATCATCATCTCCATATGACTGGAGTGACACTTCTGTCTTGACATCACACCTAACATACTACGATTCTCAATATACCAAGCATTGGCGTACACAGAACCTGTTAAAGCCCTGGACGACCGCAACCAAAGTATATTGATTGTCGTAAGTATTAGCGGTGCAAGTCTCAGGTTAAGACCAAATACACCTACCCTGATTTCGGACTTCCATAGACACATAGTCATACTACCAATGGAATTCCGAGGGGGTCTATCCAGAGCGAAGCTGTTTCTCGTACCATCAGTAAAACACAACCTCCTATTACACTTGCATGAGTATCATATACCCAAATATATGAGAACTATGTCGTCGTGCCCTCACAACGCGCACAAGTGTAATACTAGTCTTTTACGCATTCATCGATGTCCAATCTCGATAATGCTCTGACTATGGATATTTAATGATTTATCCTTCGTGGACTGATACTGTCTCATATCATTCTCAATCCAGGAACAAATCATAGGGACCTCCTATCATTTATATATCTTGGTGATCTAATCACAAATGATAAGAGTGCAATCTCCTTTGTCACATAGTTAATTTGTACAACAACACCATGATCTGTACAAATAGTGACACTATGGGTCATAATTGTCCAACATGGCTATGCATGCCCTGCAGGTATATTTTTATCCTGCACGGAAATCTATTCAATAGAATGAGATCACACATTATCAATTCTCATGACTAAATCAAAATTTACTTTTTCAAGTTCTTTAGGGTTTACCATAACTATCTTATTGGTGATCAAGTAATAGAACGCATTAAGTAAAAAAATGATAAATAATTCACATAAAATATCACAAATTAATCATAAAAGATTTAATTAATAAAATTTCATATTGGGTTCCATTGCAATCCTAAAACAAGATCTAGTTCATGATGAAGAATAACAAAATCATCATGTTCAATATAATAAACATAAGAATAAGAATAAGAATATAAGCAAAAAAAAAGACAAATCATGAAGGTTGGCAATCTTCAATTTCTGAAATCTCCAATCTTCTTCTCTTGATTCTTGCTTGATCCTCTTGTGTTTGGTTGTTCTTGAATGGTGGCTATGTTTGGAGAGTATTTTGGCATCAAAAGAGGCTTATTTGGCTTCTAAAAATATATGTGAAGTAACCATAGACGTTCCCATTATATAAATATCATAAAAATCAATTTTTCTATTAAATATTTGGAGTCTTCCATATTTACATCGTGACATAACTGTTTGTGCATAGCGACGCAAGCTGACAATGTAGAGTTGGCAGATTCAAGCTCGGTTTTAGCCATGAAATAGTCTGATTCAGTCTTCTATATAAACTAAAAAGTTGTAGATAATTGTGTCTTATTTCCAACACAACTTCAATCGCCTCATTTGGATATTGTATGAAAATATTATGGCCAAAATACTTAAGACTGCCTAAATTAGGAAGTCACTGGTGTAAATTGGGAATTTTGGATTTTTCACTCCTTTTTACTCAATTCTTCATATAATACATCATAAATAATAAAATAATGTATATTAGTGCATTTAACACATTCAAGAACATAATTTAGGAGGGAAATCAATTATAAATACAATTAAAAAGTGTATATTATAGGTACTCATCACACCCTAAACTTGAATGATTGATTGTCCTCAAACAATGATCCAAACATAAATAACAAATAAATAACAAATAAATTAATTAAGTCACTTTCGTAGGGATCACGATTGCATTTAGCATATGTAATAAGCCTTTAAACCTCTAAGTGTTCCTAGTGGACGAGTTATAGTCTCGTGAAGGCTTGCAACGATGACACCCACAAACATCATCTAAAACTACTAAGTAAACAAACATTAAAAGATGCAATATATATAATATGGTCAAATTTTCATAATAATGCCTTAAAGATCATTATATAATATGGCAATGACTCAAAGAAAACTTTAAGATGCAGTAAACAGTCGTAACTTTATTCAAAAATCAAATTCATCTAAATTAAATTCTTATAGTGTGTGTGTGAATCAATTCCATTAGAGTTTATCCCCGAGATCATAAATCTGAATATTTTTTTATCTCGACAATCGAAATAGAATGGATCAAACCAATCTATATATCTTAAAGTCTCTATCTTATCATTAAGCCTGTCTCTTGGCTTTAACATTTATTAATGTTTTTTTCCCTTTTTTGAGCTTTCACATTACCATTTAAGGTAACATTTCTCCTCATATGTAGCTTCACACTTGCCCATATGTAGTTTCACGCATAAAGGTTATAGGTGGCTCTTTGATATGCTAGCCTTCATATAAATTTAAGATAGAAATAGATATCTAGTTTAATGGTCATTTATTCAATTCAATTATTTCAATTCAAATTGTCTCAATCTCAAATTTCAAGTCTAAATTAAAATAAAATTGATGTAAGTGCTTGAATATGCACAAAATCATCTCAAGACAAACTAAATTTAAGAATTTAGCATTGATATCAACCAACATTTATCAATTTTTAAAAGCCAAATTTTTTAAAGCAGATCAAATCTATATCATAAGCATGTGATATTCTATTCCCTACACCCAAACTTAAAATAAACATTATCCTCAATGTTGAAAAAAATAAAAATAAAGGGAAAAGAAATAGATAAACCCTAGGTTTAGTGATGATGTAGAAATTGATCTTTTGGTGTGTGAAGTCAAAGTTGCGACCCTCTAAAACTTATGTTGAAACCTGTATCATCGAAAGAAAAGACATATATAAGTAAAAAAACAAACAACACAGTAAATTAAAATAAAAATAAAGTAATATAAG
>SKCR01000584.1:0-28856 GCA_019454045.1 Zanthoxylum bungeanum | reverse complement strand
CCCATCAATGTGAGTATGAATTCCGCCTTACTCCTTTGTGTATTCATACTCGTTTTATGCATGGTTTGTGATCCTTGGGACTTTGATTGAACACCAACAAGTTATGACCCATAGCCATCACTATTTGTACAGATCATGGTGTTGTTGTACAAATTAACTATGTGACGAAGGAAATTGCTCTCTTATCATTTGTGATTAGATCCCCAAGATGGTATAAATGATAGGATGTCCTTATGATTAGTTCTGGATTGAGATGATGAGACAGTATCAATCCACGAAGGTTTAATCATTAAACATCCCTAGTCAGAGTATTATCGAGATTGGACATCGATAATGCGTAAAAGACTAGTATTACACTTGTGCGCATTGTGAGGGCATAACGACATAGTTCTCATATATTTGGGTATAGGATACTCATGCAAGTGTAATAGGAGGTTGTGTTTTACCGATCGTACGGAAAACAGCTTCGCTCTGAATAGACCCCTCGGAATTCCATTGGTAGTATGACTATGTGTCTATGGAAGTCCGAAATCAGGGTAGGTGTATTTTGTCTTAACCTGAGACTTGCACCGCTAATACTTGCGACAACCAATATGCTTTGGTTTTAGGTCGTCCAGGGCTTTAACAGGTTCTGTATACGCCTCTGCTGGGTATATTGAGAATCGTAGTATGTTGGGTGTGATGTCAAGACGGAAGTATCACTCCAGTCATAGTGGAGATGATGGTCACGTAGGATACGAGACTGGTTCTCTTATATGCTGCAGCTATCGTGATATTATGACTAGGTCATGTATATCTCATTATAGAGACTAGTTACCAGAGATCTGATATGTGCTTCGTACGAGGCAGACACAATTCCAACCCCATGCCTAGCACGTGACATCCGATACTGGATCGAAATATGCAATACTATGTATACTACGCCTGATATAGATCACATATTCCTGTAAGGATATTTCTGGAGAATTGGGTAGGCATGGCACTTTGCTAGAAGCCAACCTTGTCTTGTAAATCGGTACAAATGTAGTACTAGGTACTTACGTGTTCGGATAGGCCGACGATCGTATTTACTGCCAAAATATCCGAGGATCTCATGGGTCGCTTCCCGAAGATTCACCGATGATGTATAACTCGCACTTTATTAATCTGGGATTAATTAGATGAGAGAGAAAATTAATCTGGGATTAATTGCAGAGATATTTTATCTGGGATAAAATATCATTTAAGAGAGATAACGATTAATTTGGAATTAATCAATAAAATAAAATATTTGATATATTATACGAAATTGGATTTCGACGCGAAATTAAAATTAGATTTTAATTCGGGCGAATGAGTTAATTTAGAATTAATTCGTTAGCAATGTGAATAGTGATTTTGCTAGGCATAATTATTAAATTATGTCGCAACGGAAAAATCGTTAATTTGGAATTAGCGAACCCGAGCCCGGGAGTGTTTGTGAGCGCATTCGTATTTAATTCGAGTGCGGTACGCAAGTCACATCAAGCGTCAAATCGCTAGTCACATCAAGCGTCAAATCATTAGTCACTTTGAGTGATGTGACAACTTGTCACTTGATTGATTGAGTGATGTGAATAGTAGATTGGAGTTGTTGGAAAGCTTTTTGAAAGCTTGAATGATATATTGTTATTTTAATAATTTGTATATGTTTTATTTTGATTTTTGAAATTAAAAGAAGTGTATTAGATACACTTAACATATAACAACCAAAAACAACTCTCTCTCTTCACTTTTCTCTTCCTCTGTCTCACGCCCACAAAGGGCATAATTTCTCTCTTCTGTTTGCTCACTGCCGAGAATAGAGAGGATGAAATTGATGATTTTTGTGGCAAAAATCAAGAGTGCTAGCACACAACGGAGTCTTGCGAAGGTGATAGGGAAACCTACCCGTGAGCTTGGAATCACATCACGAAAGCTTGGAGCTTGGAGGTAGATTCATGGCCGAAAATGGAGGACTCCAAACTGCTCACTGCCGAGACATCTTGGAGGAGGTAGAAAAGTTTTGTTGTCCACCGCATCGCTCAACCGATCGATGTAAGTATTCCGTAACTTCTTCGATGTATTCGCATGTTGTTTCTATGCTTGATAATCGATCCTCGGGACTTAGAGATTTCCCAACACCCACTGACGCCTATAAATTCAGCTCGATTTCAGAATTCAAAGCATGCCTTCCTTGAGTTTTGTAAGGACTTTAAGGATTGCATCTTGTGTGTTTAAGTTTTTGTAATTTAAATTAAGCATTTTTACTTTTAGTATTTTCAATTATGCACTTTTACTTTTTGTAATAAAATTTTATTTTATTTTATTTTATTTTTTTTTATGTTCAGTAGTTAATTTACTGCTGGGGTAAAAGGTGAAATATTTAATATAATTATCTAGGTAAATCTCACTTAATTATAATTTATAAATTATAATTTAACCAGATTAATTAATGGCAGACTTTATTACCGCCTATATGGTCGGTCTAAATATAAATTACTTTACCGACTATATGACTGGTCTTTATGTGACAGATAATTACCGCCTATATGGCTGATGTAATTGGACTAACTGGATTACCGCCTATATGGCTGATTTTAAATGTTTATCATTATTAATTCCTGAGAAAGCAGAACATAAAATAATTTATATATTATAATAAGTGAGATTTCTAGATAAGAAATATTAAATGTGGATCCTCTAACCCCATCATTTTATTTTATTCTAGGGAAGTGATGAAACACAATATTCACACTTAATAATTGATTTTCTTTTTATGGGTAATTCTTTAGTTTGTTTATTGAGTCTTAAGCTTAATTCTTCTTGTTATCTGATCACCGATAATATTGATGTGGTAAACTTAAAATGAACTAGACATAGGAATTTTAGGTTTCAGCCTTAGATTCAATAGCCCACGATCTTCCTTGAGGATAGATAACCCTTTAATAGATTTCCTTACAGGATAGACATATACCTGTCGGGCGGGGGTAGCCATAATTGGAACTTAATCTTAATGAATCCAGGTAATTTGGTTGACATAGACATATGGTTCAATTGGGTTATACTAGGTATTCGCGTCTGACCATCGACATAGGCTTTAAAATATTTTCGTGTTCCAGGTTAGCAAATTGATTTATTACACATATGTAAGAGAATCAATTCATCTTTAGAATAATATTGTGTGGAGTCACGACCCTAGATCTTTGAGTCTTTTCTTTTATTTTCCTTAGTATTTTCTTTTGAGTCTGTTTTTATTTTAATTAGCAAATCCACATTCAACCAACAAAAACAATCATTCTCTTCTCCCTATAACTAGATACCTGTAAATAAATAGTATTAATAATTAATAACAACAGTAGGAATTAAGTCCTCGTGGGATCGATATTTTTATACTACTTGAACGATACGTACGCTTGCGTTATACGTGTGTGTTTGCGCTGGTCAAGTTTTTGGCGCCGTTGTCGGGGACTTATTTTTCTTAGTTATTAATTTTGAAGCTATCTAATTTCCTTGTATCTAATTTTCTTTATTTTTATCTGTAATTTTTATTTATTTCTTTTGTTTTCAGGTGATTGAAAAATGGAACATTATTGGGAGATTGAGCGATCACGAGCTTTACTAGAAGATACACCCCAAATCTGGGAGCAACAGTCCGGTTTTCTGAGGCCTGTTGTCCAGCCCAATAACTATCACTGGATGTCAGAATCAAGCAATACTACATTTGCTCATCAGAACAAAATGGGGAGATGTGTAATTTGTGATGGTAACCACTCGAGCGATCAATGCATATACTTTTCAGAGTAGCAGAATTATCAGAATCATTCAAGGTATGAAGAACCATCATATTTTCCATCTTATCCACCATCTACCTACGATCTTCATCAACAATCAGAACCATCAGAAGAAGATCAGATGGTTGACATGCTTAAAGATTGGTTCAAGAAACACGATGAAAAGTTGGATACAATGCTTGAATCAGTCCAAAATCAATTCGAAAGTATTCAGAGACAATCAGCATCCATTCAGAGACTGACAGAACAAACGAGACAATTAACAGAAAATCAGAGCTACATACCTCAAGGAGCATTTTTAGATGACACTGATGAAGCCTTCGAGTACCAAGCATTTAACGATGACACTTTAACAGAGGAAGAGGCTGAGTAGTATCAGGAATCTGAGGTATCAGTTCAGGAACCCAAACCAGCGAAGTCTCGATTTGACTTTTATTATGTAGATTTCGACTCTGATGAAGAAACTGAGTTGTTTGTACCAACTGCACCAACAACAATTGAGGATGGAATTCTGTATCCTCAAAATGAAAATCTTGGAGCGTCCATTGCATTGATGTTTGAAGAAGATCTACCTGAACCATTCCTTTCAGTCATATCAGAGGATGAAGACCTAAAATAAGACATATCTTTACATCCTCAGGTTGACACTTATGGAGCATGTTTTTCACAAATGACAGATGAAGAACTTGTAGGACACAGATATTAGACGACGCTGTTCTGGGCTCGCGGCCTGATCGGGAGTACGGAGTAGCCCACGGGGGAACTAAATCGGAGAAATAACATGGAGTCGCCATCCGGTGAGAACCGGGAAAATGATTTAAGGCCGCACTAACCCCTCGCAAGGGAAGACCTCAACCGTTGGGTTCGGAATGGTCCCTTACTTATGCCACTTGTAATGATATGATTTGTGCAATAATCTAACCAAGCCTAAGCAACATATATTTCCAAGGATAATCTACTCCTAAGTTCGCATGTATAAAATGAATCATCATAACGACAAACATACAATATCACACAATAATCTCATGAACATGTTGAATCATCAAACACGAAAAATAAATAACAACCTAAATATAAACATAAAGAAACACTTATTGCGAAAGGAGATAACAAGATCATGCATAGAGGAATAACATATTAATGGATAAATCATGCTTGAGAAACAAGTAACATCCTAACGACCTAATCATGCTTGAACACAATCTTGCGAACACATCAAATAGATGAATGCGGGAATACAAATGGATGATAACAACAAAAAGTGTCAATAATGGAATGGCAAAATTAATTACATAATGCAAGAGAAATTACCCAAGAAGAAATCATGCATGAAATGTAATGAAAAGAGCTCAGTTCAGTGTATGTGCGTTCGTGTAGCGTTTGAAAATGCGTTCGAACGGTAAACATAAGGTTTGCGTTCGTATAGCGTTCGAGAACACGTTCGAACGGGATAAGACCTGATGCATGATAAAACAAAACGCATGAACATTCAAGTAGCGCTCGTAAACGCGTTCGAATATTAACAGAAGGTTCGCGTTCGTATAGCGTTTGAGAACGCGTTCGAACGGGACCAGACCTGATGCATGATAAAATAAAGAAAATACGTGTGCGTTCGAGTAGCGTTAGTAAACGTGTTCGAATGGCAAAGAGAAGGTTCGTGTTCATATAGCGTTCGAGAATGTGTTCGAACGGGACAAGACCTGATGCATGATAAAATGAAAAAAACACATATGCGTTCCAGTAGCATTCGTAAAAGCGTTCGAACGGTAAATAAAAAGGGTGCCCTCAGATCTAACCTCTTAGGTCGTCTCTCGAAAGTGCGTTACACGGCCGTCGGAAGGGTTGGTGCTCCGTAATTCTTCCGGTTCACTGGTCCACTGCTCTCGTTCACTGCTGCGGTGTTTTGAGCTGTCGTTTCCTCTATTTTGCTGCTGTTTTACTGCTATTTCTTGCGGTAAATAAGGGCTATTTTGGGGTTAATTCGGGGACTGTTTTGGACTGTTTTAGGGCTGCAGTTAGGGGTTGTTTTATGTTTATTGGTTTCGGTTCAAGGGTTGGTCTGCGTGTGGTAGTGTTGCCGTGTATCTGTTGGTGTGTTTTTGAGTCTTAGGGCTGTGTCGTTTTTGAGATTGAGCTAGGAGAGTTTTGGGGGTTAATGCTTTGCAGAATTTTCTGTGATTTTTATGTATGTGCTAGGGGTTCTAAGGTTGGATTTGTGTTTGGTTTGTGGCCGTGTGTTTTTTCTTGGTGAAGGGCTGCTGGCTGAGTGGGTTTATTATTTGTTGAGGTCAGAGCTGTGCGTGGTCTGAAGGGTTTTGTCGGTTGTTTTGTTTTTTTAGGTATGTGAATTATTTAAATTGGGATGTGATTTATTTAATTTAGGAAGGATATTATTTTAATTTGTGACATGTTTTAAATGTTCTAATTATTTTTGGGTGGGTTTTGGTGGGCTAATTGGGCTTGGGCGTGAGGCTAGCAACAAAACCAGAAGTACCGACACCGTTCGAACGCCGATTCGAACACTCCACGAACACTCGCAATCTGCTTGACCTTCGAACGTGTTCACGAACGCAGCACGAATAAAAGCAGTGAACAAGTGAATTGAATCCGATGACATACTTATTCTTAATTTCCCCTTCCGACATTGGTTTCCCGCGAATTTCGCAACCTAAAGAGTAGTGCCTCCGTACGAGACTCATCATCGGGACTTATATGCAAAATGCAGTGCCTACAGACGCCCCCACTTTGATGGGACTTGTGCAGTGTGTGACAATGACAATCCTATCAAAGTTGTGCAATGCATTTTTACTTACCTGGCTCGCCAGCTGCCACCTGACTTGCCTGCTGCTTCGAGCTGATTTGATGATACAGTGGACCTCGATCCTGGGACGTATCCCAATAACTGCAACCGACAACGGGGGTCTCGACCCAGGGACGCATCCCAATATCGCTGACAATGTGGGTCACGACCCTGAGACGCATCCGCAAAAATGATGATGCAATGGACCTCGATCCTGGGACGCATCCTGACCGGCGTAAACACACACGTATAACGCAAGCGCACCTATCGTTCAAGTAGTATAAATATATCGATCCCACGAGGACTTAATTTCTACTGTTGTTATTAATTATTGATAATATTTAGTTACAAATATCTAATTTGAGGGAGAAGAGAATGATTGCTTGATTGATTTGGTTGATTGTAGATTTGCTAAATAAATAAATAAATAAAAATACAAAAGAAAATACTAAAGAAAATAACAAAAGACACAAAGATCTAGGGTTGTGAATCCTTCTAATATCTTTTAAAAGATGAAGTGATTATTTTATGTTTGTGTAATAAATCAGTTTACTAACCTGGAACACTAAATTATGCAAAAGCCTCTGTCGATGGTCAGACGCAAATACCCAGTTTAACCCAATTGAACCATATGTCTATGTCAACCAAATTATCTGGATTCATTAAGTTTAAGTTACAATTATAGCTACCCCCGCCCGACAGGTATATGTCTATCCTGTAAGGAAATCTATTAAAGGGTTATCTATCCTCAAGGAAGATCGTGGGCTATTAAGTCTAAGGTTGAAACCTAAAATCCCTATGTCTAGTTCATTTTAGATTTACCACATCAATCTTATTGGTGATCAGACAACAAGAAGCATTAAGCTTAAGACTTAATAAGTAAACCTTTAAATTACCCAAACTATAAAATAACCCCTTATAAACGGTGATATTAGAATTCATCACAACCCCAGATAACTAACACATAAATAGGGCTAGTGAAAACTTAAAAGTAAAAGAGATAAAGTAAAAATACTGAAAAGTAAAAGACATAAAGTAGAAGCTGAAAAGTAAAATAAAATAAAATGCTAAGGTAAAAAGAATTACTTTTACTATTTACTATTTTAGATATCTCCCATAAAATAATATATAAACTTGTGATAATATTACCAACCGACCAATCTAGCGGTATCATTTATTAGTTAGGTTTAAACCAGATTAAAATGAATTACTAATTGACCAATCTGGCGATATCCTTTTTAAGTCAATATTTTAAATAGTGAATATATTATTTTTAAGGGAGATTAATCTAAATAGTAAGAGTAAAAGAATTACCTTTCACCCTAGCTGGGGAAGTTACCTCCTCATGGTGAATAGTAAAAACTGTAAAAAGTAAAAAACTAAATTACTAAATTAACAAAACGTAATTAAAATTATTTACAAAACTAAAAACTAAAAAAAACTAAAAACTAAAAGAAACTAGAGAGAGAAACTCTCTATTTACATTAAAGAGATGAGAGAGAGTGGTACAACTAAAACTGAAATTTGAAGCTCTATTTATAGGCCCTGGTAGGCTTCCAGCATCGTGACGCCAAGGCCTTTGGCGTCGCTACGCCATCTTCTATCGACGTGGCACGCTCTGGTTCGTCGGTTTGAAGATTCTGGATAAGCTGTTAAGGTGACACGTGGCGAGGTAGTTGGGCTTCAATTATTGTGACAAGTGTCAGATAAGGATTAGATAAGGATTAGATTCTTATCCGCCACGTGTCAGATAAGGATTAGATACTCAATGATTGATGCTGACGTGGCGGTGACGTGGCGACATGTGGGAAAGAAGACTGTCGGCACCGTAGGATTGCGACACGTGGCACTTCCTGATTGGCTGATGATGACGTGGCAGTGAGGTGGCAGTTTGACTTGGTCAACCTGGTGATGTGGCAATGACGTGGAGTGACACGTGGCACATGCGGCGATGGCGACTGTCAGCACCATAGGATGCTGACACGTGGCACGGCGCATGTTAGCAGATTGGCTGTGATGGTGACACGTGGCACGACGCACGTTAGCAAAGTCAAACTTTTCTCAGATTCTGATTTGTGGACCCGGCGCACGTTAGCACTGTTCGGCGCACGTTAGGCGTCGCGCGACGCGGGAATTTACCAAAATGCCATTTTCGTCCAATTTTCACTGTTTTGGCCCAAATCACCTCCAGAATGTCCTGAAACTTTATTTATCTACAAAATAACACAAAACACATCAAAAATTCACAAAACTCAAGAAACTATACAAAATATTAGGTTAAATGAGTGGGAAATAGTGATATATTTACCACTCATCACACCCCCAAACCTAACATTTTGCTAGTCCTCGAGCAAAACATAAAATAGCATAAATAAATTAACTAAGCCACTTTCGTAGGGATCACGGTTGCATTTAGCGTATGCAACAAGCCTTTAAACCTCTAGGTGTCCCTAGTGGATGAGTTGTAGTCTCGTGAAGGTTTACAGCAATGATACCTACAAACATTTTACAAAAGTAAAAAAGGTAGTAAAACTAATGCACACAAAAGCAAAAAGACAAGCGAAAAGAAAATAAAGATGTTAGTGACTAATCAGGTGAAACTTCTACTCCAAGTTACTAGTTGTTTTGTTTTATTCTAAATTACTGAATAAATAAATTCTCCGATTATTTTACCATTCTCATATACATAGCCAACAAAATATTAAACAACTTATTTTTGCCCACAACAGTCATAAGTGCAGTTGATAAGAGAGTAATATTTTTGTCCTAAAGTTCTATCAGATTTCACACCTTTTTGTAGCAATGGAATAATTTTTCTCATTTTTCTGATTTTTTCTTTGATTTTTCTCTATTTTTTATTTATATACAATACCTTCCGTCTATGTAGCGAGTGTTGGTCGGTGACTCCCAAACCAGTTGGCTTTAGGGCACCAGGTGTTAAGACACCCCTATGGACTTAATTACTCAGACTCAGATATATATATTTTTGCAGCATCTTCAATCCATGTAACGAGCTTTGGGCCAGTGACTCCCAAACCAGTTGGCTTTAGGGCACTAGGTGTTAAAACACCCTTACAGACTTAATAACTCGGATCTCAGACGTTTTTTTTTTTTTTTTTTTACTCCATTGCTTTTTGAGATGTTTCCTCCAATTAAACTAGAGCACTGAATATTACAAACTTTTCAATTTTAGCTCATGTCCGTATGTTACTATATATGTTGATAATATCTGTCAACTGAGCATATGAAGATCTATTTTAGTCCGTTTTAAGGAGAATTCACAAATTAAATAATTCAAAATGAAATAAACAAAAATTAACTTGTTTCGAAAATAGTTTTGAGATACGTCTCAGGAGTTGAAACTCATTACTCAGCTATCTCTTACCAATTTCACCTTTTTAGTCAAATAAAAATGCAAAATATATTTTGTAATTTTTGAAAATTTTCCAATTTTTTTGTATTTTTCGAAAAATTTTGGACTAAAAATAAAAATAACACACAAACTAAAAATAAGGTACTGATCAACTAATTCCCTCCCCAAACCTAAATGAGACATGTCCCCAATGTCTTAAACAGTAAAAGGAGAGTTAAGAAGGTCGTACCTGGTTAGCTGAAATCTACAGGAAATTAAAGGTTAAGATCCAGATTAATCCGACGCCTCTTACCACGATCGTCCTCGGACCAATTTATCTTTGAAAGGATAGGGTCAACTTGTGGTTCATAGGCTATGAGGTGGTCTATTAGATCCGGAGCAGTTCTGACAGTGAATATGAGTTCTTTCATAGGTTTTGACACGAACCCATTTCTCCGAGCATCATCAAGAAACACACAAAGAAAATCATAAAATCCATCAACAGTTGAACAGTCCAAGCGGCTTCTTGTGTATGTTCAGGTTCGCCCAAGATAATATTATAAAAATTTCCTCCAATGTACCCAAGCCACCTGGCAAAGCGATAAAAGCATCAGCACGGTTAATCATTTCTACCAGTCGTTCAGACATACCTGGCACGATCAGTTCCTCTCCGTTTGGTGATCCAATAAGATTTGCCTCTGCCAAGGGTTTTGGGATGATTCCCAAAACATGACTGCCTCCTTCCTGTACAGCCTTTGAAACGATCCCCATAAGTCCGAGATTGCCTCCGCCAATATTAAGTGCATATTCCTTGCAGCTAAGACTCGACCCAATTCCTGTGCTGCTTCTACGTATTGTGGTTTAGTACCAACACTACTACCGCAAAACACACAGATGTTTTCAACTCGTCTTCTCGAAGTGGCTTCCATTTTTTATGTATTTTTTTTCAAATCAAGATGCCTTCAAAAGTGCAATGACGGGATGAAATTTATAGTACTTGAAAAAAGGGTGAGTAATAATAACACTAATATCTTCCAAAGGACGATTGTTAGCTAAACAACAAAAGAAATCTTGAAAGGTCAAAAAGTCTGGATTCTGTCTACGAAAATAAAGATAATTACAACAGAAAAGCGAATCAAAGCAATAATTAAGGCAACAGAATTGTGTACGCAATACGCCACTCGTTTAGTATAAATTCATTAGGATGCGTCTCAAGAATTATTCTTACTCCAATCATCGCTAATGAATTGTTTCTCATCTTTGTGATTGCCAAACACCATTCCTTCTCTTAAAATGCTTCGTTTGTGCTTTTCCCTACAAAAATAACACACAAAATTAAAAACTCTACAACATGTATACACAAAATATGAAAACAAAAATTACAACAAATTACATGGGTTGCCTCCCTGCTAGCGCTAAATTTTTCATCTTCAGCCAGACGTGACTGAAATTCATCTGAATGCCGTGAGCGTTGCTTTTGAAGGGTCTCTTCCAATGGTAAAGTGGCAAAAAGAGTTTTGTCTCATTCAGTGCTCGTGCCACCTTTTTGCTCTTTGTTGCTCCAGTGGTTCCTGCAAAGAAAGAAAGAAAATCAGGAGGTCTCATATGGTGCTTGACTTGGAATGGGAGTTCCATTCTGTCCAGCTTCTGGGCAATATCTTTGATTTGTACTCCCCAAAACAGCGATGTTTCTCCTGAATACTTTGGATCTTATTAAGGTCAGGACATTTGCTCCTCCATTTGCTCTGTTTCTTGCTCCACATTTTCTTCACAAATGTATTGTAAAATTTTTGTATTCAGCTCTTCATCTGTCATCTGTGAAATACATGCTTCAAAATTGTCAACCTGAGGATGCAAAGATGTTTCTGACATTATATTTTCATCCTTTGATACGACTGGAATGGATGGTTCAGATAGATCTTCTTCAAACATCAAGGTAAAGCATGCTTCAAGATCTTCATTTTGAGGA
Source organism: Zanthoxylum bungeanum (assembly GCA_019454045.1). Lineage (NCBI taxonomy): Eukaryota > Viridiplantae > Streptophyta > Magnoliopsida > Sapindales > Rutaceae > Zanthoxylum > Zanthoxylum bungeanum. The sequence continues at coordinate 16,944 of SKCR01000584.1, read as the reverse complement.
TTGAAAGTTTGATCCTCCGTTGTTGGTATAGTTGGTACAAATAGATCAGCTTCATCCTCGTCAGAATCAGAATAATAAAAATCAAATCGAGACTTTGCTGGTTCGGGCTCCTGAACTGATACCTCTGGTTGTTGATACTTCTCCGCCTCCTCCTCTGTTGAAGTGTCATTGTGAAATGATTGGTACTCGAAGGCTTCATCAGTGTCATCTGAAACTGGTTCTTGAGGTATGTAGTTCTGGTTTTCTGTGAATTGTCTCATTTGATCTGTCATCCTCTGAATGAATTCTGATTGTCTCTGAATAATTTCAAATTGATTCTGACTTGTTTCAAGAATTGTATCCAACTTTTCTTTTCGTTTCTTGAACATATCTTCGAGCATGTTTAGCAACTGATCTTCCTCTGATGGTTCTGGTTGTTGATGAAGATCATAGGTAGATGGTGGATAAGATGGAAAGTGTGGTTCTATGAAAAGTGATGGCTCGTCATACCAAGAAGGATCTTGATAGCTCTGCCACCCTATATGGTAGTTGTATTTGCAATAATCTCTAGGGTGGTTTCCATTACATATGTCACATCTCCCCATTGCGTTATGTTGAGCAAATGTGGTATTGCTTGGTTCTGGCATCCAGTGATAATTGTTGGGCTGGACAACAGGCCTCAGAAAACCGGACTGTTGCTCCCAGATTTTGGGTGTATCTTCTTGTAAGGTACGTAATCTCTCAATCTCCCAATAATGTTCCATTTTTCAATCACCTGCAAAATAAAAGAAGGAAATAAAAATTACAGATAAAGAAAATTAGATACAAGTAAATGAGATAGCTTCAAAATTAATAACTCAAGAAAAATAAGTCTCTGGCAACGGCGCCAAAAACTTGACCGGCTTAAACACACACGTATAACGCAAGCGCACGTATCGTTCAAGTAGTATAAAAATATTGATCCCACGAGGACTTAATTTCTACTGTTGTTATTAATTATTGATACTATTTATTTACAAATATCTAATTTGAGGGAGAAGAGAATGATTGCTTGATTGATTTGGTTGATTGTTGATTTGCTAATAAATAAATAAAAATACAAAGAAAATACTAAAGAAAATAACAAAAGACACAAAGATCTAGGGTTGTGAATCCTTCTAATATCTTTTAAAAGATGAAGTGATTATTTTATGTTTGTGTAATAAATCAGTTTACTAACCTGGAACACTAAATTATGCAAAAGCCTCTGTCGATTGTCAGACGCAAATACCCAGTTTAACCCAATTGAACCATATGTCTATGTCAACCAAATTATCTGGATTCATTAAGTTTAAGTTCCAATTATAGCTACCCCCGCCCGACAGGTATATGCCTATCCTGTAAGGAAATCTATTAAAGGGTTATCTATCCTCAAGAAGATCGTGGGCTATTAAGTCTAAGGCTGAAACCTAAAATCCCTATGTCTAGTTCATTTTAGATTTACCACATCAATCTTATTGGTGATCAGACAACAAGAAGCATAAACTTAAGACTTAATAAGTAAACCTTTAAATTACCCAAACTATAAAATAACCCCTTATAAATCGGTGATATTAGAATTCATCACAACCCCAGATAACTAACACATAAATAAGGCTAGTAAAAACTTAAAAGTAAAAGACATAAAGTAAAAATACTGAAAAGTAAAAGACATAAAGTAGAAGCTGAAAAGTAAAATAAAATAAAATGCTAAGGTAAAAGGAATTACTTTTACTATTTACTATTTTAGATATCTCCCATAAAATAATATATAAACATGTGATAATATTACCACCGACCAATCTGGCGGTATCCTTTATTAGTCAGGTTTTAAACCAGATTAAAATGAATTACCAACCGACCAATCTGGCCGTATCCTTTTTAAGTCAATATTTTAAATAGTGAATATATTATTTTTAAGGGAGTTTAATCTAAATAGTAAGAGTAAAAGAATTACCTTTCACCATAGCTGGGGAAGTTACCTCCTTATGGTGAATAGTAAAACTGTAAAAAGTAAAAATAAATTACTATATTAACAAAACGTAATTAAAATTATTTATAAAACTAAAAACTAAAAGAAACTAGAGAGAGAAACTCTCTCTTTACATCAAAGAGATGAGAGAGAGTGGTGCAACTAAAACTGAAATTTGAAGCTCTATTTATAGGCCCTGGTAGGCTTCCAGCGTCGCGACGCCAAGGCCTTTGGCGTCGCTACGCTAGATTCTATCGACGTGGCACGCTCTGGTTCGTCGGTTTGAAGATTCTGGATAAGCTGATAAGGTGACACGTGGCGAGGTAGTTGGGCTTCAATTATTGTGACACGTGGCGGCTTCTGATTGGTCGATGAGATTCTTATCCGACACATGTCAGATAAGGATTAGATACTCAATGATTGATGCTGACGTGGTGGTGAGGTGGTGGTGACGTGGCGACATATGGGAAAGAGACTATCGGCACCGTAGGATTGCGACATGTGGCACTTCCTGATTGGCTGATGATGGTGTGGCGGTGATGTGGCAGTTTGACTTGGTCAACCTGGTGATGTGGCTGATGACATTACAATGACGTGGAGTGACACGTGGCACACGGGGCGATGGAAACTGTCGGCACCGTAGGATGGTGACACGTGGCACGGCGCATGTTAGCAGATTGGCTGTGATGGTGACACGTGGCATGACGCACGTTAGCAAAGTCAAACTTTTCTCAGATTCTGATTTGTGGACCCGGCGCACGTTAGCACTGTTCGGCGCACGTTAGGCGTCGTGACGCTTACGGCCTTGGCGTCGCGACGCGGGAATTTACCAAAATGCCATTTTCATCCAATTTTCACTGTTTTGGCCCAAATCATCTCCAGAATGTCCGGAAACTTTATTTATCTACAAAATAACACAAAAAACATCAAAATATTCACAAAACTCAAGAAACTATACAAAATATTAGGTTAAATGAGTGGGAAATAATGATAGATTTACCACTCATCACATCCCAATAACTGCAACCGACAATAGGGGCCTCGACCCTGGGACGCATCCCAATACTTCTGATAATGTGGGTTACGACCCTGGGACGCATCCCCAAAACTGTTGATGATGTGGGTCACGACCCTAGGACTCATCCCCAAAACTGATGCTGATAGTGTGGGTCACGACCCTGGGACTCATCCCCAAAACTGCCGATGATGTGGGTCATGACCCTAGGACTCATTCCCAAAACTGATGCTGATGATGTGGGTCACGAGCCTGGGACTCATCCCCAAAACTGATACTGATACTGACGTGGGCCTCGCCCCTGGGACTCATCCCTAAATTTACTGATGATATGTGTGGGCCTCGACTCTGGGACTCATCCCCATAACTGCTGATGATGTGGGTCACGACCCTGGGACGCATACCCAAAACTACTTATGATATGGGTCACGACCCTGGGACGCATCCCCAAATCTGCTGATGTGGATGTGAGCCTAAACCCTGAGACTCATCTCCAAAACTGATACTGATACTGATGTTGGCCTCGCCCCGGGGACTCATCCCCAAAACTGTTACTGACAATGCTGATGTGGGCCTCGCCCCAGGGACTCATCCCCAAAACTGATGCTGATACTGATGTGGGCCTCGTCCCCGGGGCTCATCCCCAAAACTGATACTGACGTGGCCATCGCCCCCAAACTGATACTGACATGGGCCTCACCCCCAAACTGATACTGATGTGGGCCTCGCCCCAAACTGATACAGACGTGGGCCTCGCCCCCAAACTGACACTGATGTGGGCCTCGCCCCCAAACCGATGTTGACATGGGTCTCGCCCCCAAACTGATGCGGATGTGGGCCTCGACCCTAGGACTCATCCCCAACTGATGCTGACATAGGCCTCGCCCCCAAACTAATGTTTGATGTGGGCCTCGCCCCCAAACTGATGCGAATATGGGCCTCGACCCTGGGACTCATCCCCCAACTGATGCTGACATGGGCCTCGACCCTGGGAATCATCCCCCAACTGATGCTGGCATGGGCCTCGCCCCAACTGGTGTTGATGTGGGCCTCGCCCCCAAGTCGATGTTGATGTGGGCCTCGCCCCCAAACTGATACTAATTCCTTCATGACTGATGACACTGTACTGTTGCTGCTTCTGGTTGGCTTGCTTTTGCCGCTTTCTCTTTTTCTTCTTTGAAACCTGTTATTACAAAACAGAACAAACATAAAAAGAATGCAAATATGTTACGTGTATGCATGCATGCATGAATGAGTTTCCTATCCTGTTGGGTCAGGTCTTCTGTTAATTCCCTTGGTGACTGCTCAGTCTTCTTTCCCTCAGGTAAAATACTACTTCAATCTATCCACATTGATCGGCTCGGTGAACTCGTTCCCTTCCAAATCTGACAGTCTCACTGCCCAATTTCCCATTACTTTCTGCACTATGTAGGGTCCTTCCTAGTTAGGTCTGAACTTTCCTCTTGTGTCTGTCGTCGACGGCCTCGACTGCTTAAGTACCAAATCACTCTTTCTTATCTTAGTAGGACACATCTTCTTATTGAATGCTCGGGCTAGTCTCTTCTGATATATCTGCATGTGATGTAAGGACTTCACCTCTTTTCATCCAGTAGTGCTAACTGTTCAAATCTATGTGCGGCCGATTCTTGTTCAGGTAACTCTGTTTCTGCTAATACCCTCAAGGATTGTATCTCAACTTCCACTGGCAGTACTGCTTCCATTCCATAGACCAAAGAGTAAGGCGTGGCTCTTGTTGTTGTTCTTACTGATGTTATGTACCCCCACAGGGCATACGGTAGCTTGTTAGCCCAATCTTTGCAGTTCTCTATCATCTTGGCTAATATCTTCTTTATTGTCTTATTGGCTGCCTCAATTGCCCCATTTGCTTGCGGCCGGTAAGGTGACGACTTGTGATGTCCTATCCCATATCTCTGTAGCATTGCCTTCGTTCCCCTTGAAACTGAACTCTGTTATCTGTCACTACATGATGCGGCATCCCATATCGACATATGATGTTCCGAGCTATGAACTTCGCCATCTGATTTGCTGTGACGTTACGAAATGACTCGGCTTCCACCCATTTTGAGAAGTAGTCAACTGCCACTACTATGAAATGATATCCATTCGATGCACTCGGTCGAATCTCCCCGATCATATCAATTCCCCATGCTGAGAAAGGCCATGGCTCTGATAGCCCATGCAACTCTGTGTGCGGAAGATGATTCAAATTACCGTGTGCTTGACAATCATGACATTGTTTTACCAGCTTTGCATAGTCTGTCTCCATGGTCAACCAGTAGAAACCCTGTCTTACAATCTTGCGAGATAAATTCAACCCATGCATATGCGGTCCACATACCCCGGCATGTATTTCTTCCATTGCCTTCTGAGCCTCTTCTTTTCTCAAACACTTCAACTGAACGCCATTTACCTGTCTTTTGTACAATTCTCCTTTCAAAATCACATATTGAGAAGCCAACTTCTGAATGGCTATTCTCTCTTTTCTGCTTGCTCATTCTGGTAATTCTCTGTGTTCCAGATACCTCTGAATGTCATGATACCAAGGTTTACCATCGTCGATCTCCATTTCCAGAACTATTTCTATCTCATAAACGGGTCTGTTTGCTGTTGTCAGTACCAATGGTCTCATCACTAACTTCTCTGGATTTTCCCAAGTCGCTGCAAGTGTAGCTAATGCGTTTTCCATCTAATTCTCTTCTCGCGGCAAGTGCTGTGAAACTTACAATCGGGGATAGCCTTTGCCAACTTTCGGAGGTAAAAAAGTAAGGTTTCAACCGTTCTTCCTTTAATTCCCATTCTCCCTGCATCTGTCGGACTACCAACATCGAATCTCCGTAGACCTCCACGCTCTCAGCCTTCAAGGCTATCAATGCAGTCAATCCAAAAGCACATGCTTCATACTCAGCCATGTTGTTAGTTACTCCGAACGTCAACGTCTTGGCCATAGGCAAGGTTTCTCCCTCGGGGTCACTATCACAATCCCAATTCCGGCTCCTTTACAATTCACCACTCCGTCGAAATACATTTTCCATCCTTGAACTGTTATTGCTTGGATCTCTTCATCTGGGAATTCGAACTTGTACTGATCCCCTTCAATAGGTTGCAATGCCAGGAACTCTGCTACGGCTCGCCACTTGATTACTTTGGAGGTGAGATACTCAATGTCAAACTCTGTCAGCAACACTAACCATCTGCCCAACTTCCCCACTAGCGAAGGCACTGAATGTAGATACTTCAAGGGATTTTCTTTGGCTACCACTTGGATCTTGTAAGACTGGAAGTAATGCCGCAGTTTTATGGACGTCTATACCCCTACCAAACAGATCTTCTTTACTTCTTGATAGCGGGCTTCGTACGGAAGCATCTTCTTACTGAGATAGTAGATTGCATGCTCTACCCCTGTCTCATCTGCCTGTACCATCATTGCCCCCAGTGCTTCTGATTCTATGGCCAAATATAATATCAAGGATCTGCCCGGTCTCAGAGGTTTCAATACAGGAGGTTTGACCAAGTATTCTCTGATCTTGTCGAAGGCTGTTTGGCATTGCTCATTCCCTTTCACTGGCTAGTCTTTTCTCAGCAGTTTGAAGATAGGCTCACATACTGATGTCAACCTGGCGATGAACCGACTGATATACTGAATTTTCTTGAGGAATGCTCTGACTTCCTCCTCTGTCTTCGGTGCTGGCATCTCAGTAATTGCTTTGATCTTCTTAGAGTCTACCTCTATTCCTCCCATTCCAACTGTATGTCCCAACAATTTTCCTGATGTTACCCCAAACACACATTTCTTGGGATTCAACCGCAAGTTGTATTTGTCAACTCTGTGAAGGAACTTCTCTAATGCTTTTATATGCCCAATTCCTTTCTCTGATTTTACCATAATATCATCCACATACACTTCAATCTCTTTGTGCATCAAATCGTGGAATAGCGTAGTGGCCATCCGCTGATAAGTAGCTCATGTATTCTTGAGCCCAAATGGCATTACCTTGTAACAATATGTGCCCCACTCGGTGACAAAGACAGTCTTGTGCTTGTCTTCTTCAGCCATGAGAACCTGATTGTTACCTAAAAATCCATATGTAAATGAATACATGGCAGATAAAGCCGCACTGTCAACTAGCATATCTATATGAGGTAGAGGAAAATCATCTTTCAGGCAAGCCTTGTTAAGATCTCTATAATCCACACACATTCTGACTTTCCCGTCTTTCTTTGGCACCGACACAATATTTGCTAACCACTCAGGATACTTCACCACTTCCAGGAATCCCACATCTATCTGTTTATTGACTTCTTCTCTGACTTTCTCGGCCCACTCAGGTCTCAACCGTCAAAGTTTCTGTTTCACCGGCTTCATATTTGGATAAGTTGGAATTGTATGCTAGGCGATGCTTCTGTCTACTCCAGGCATGTCCTTATAGGACGAAGCAAACACTTTGGCATATTTGGCCAATATTCCTTCTAATTTCTCCCGCTCCTCAGAGGTAACCTCACTTGCAATTAGAATTTCCTTGGGGCTCTCTGGCGTACCAAGGTTGAATGCATTTGTTCTGGTGGAACTGATATCAAATATACTTAAGTCATGCAAATTGAAAGGGAAAGACTCAGACGAGTAAGCAAAATGATTGTCTTTATTGCTAGCAGATGCAGGAATACATTCAAATAAATCAGAGAGATAAACATCTTCATCCTCCACAGATGCTTCATCTCCCACAGCTGGTTCTTCCTCCTTTTCCTCGAGGGTCAGGCCCTTCAACTTCATAAGCTATTCTTACCATTTCTTATATTCCTTCTTCACAATTTCCGATGCCAGTGACTTCTCACTTATCACCTCCTGAAAGATCTCAAACCCGAGTACCACAATCCCATTCACTTCTACCGGTTCAGGTTCTCTCTGATATCCCGTTGCCTTCACAAAGCATTCCATCAGCTTCAACCTTTCTTCTTGGCTTTCGGCTTAGTGTTCTCCAAATCACGGAGTGACAAATCAATTTCCAAATCTGTAACATATTGCTTCAGAAAAGCTTCAGCCAGTTCCCTCCAGTCTTCATTAACCTTTCTTTCCAGGCTATGATACCATACTACCGGCGCCCCCTCAAGTGACATTCCAAACATTTTCTGCACTTGGCGTTGTGACAAGCCCACTGAACTCATAACTGAAACATATTGTCGAAGATGGACCCTCGGGTCCCCATTCCTATTGAACTTGGCCATATCAGGAATCTTGAACTGAGCTGGCAGCTTTTCTTCAAAAGTCATTTCTTCATAATCTAATAACTCTTCATGTTTGCCCCTCATCTTACGGGTAACCGGCTCTACCTAATCTCGGAGTTTCTGCAGTTCAGCTTGAGACCCTGCCACTTTCCCCACAGCATATTCAGCCATATCATCATCAAAACCGGAATATCATCATTCAATCTAGTCGGAGGGTCTTCACACCTCTCATTCTCAGAGTTTCCCCCAGCACGGGGCACAACCATATTGGCCATAGTAGCAGTCAAGGCTTGCAACTGTTCAGTAACCTTGGTGAGATTGGTTTCCAACTGATCCATACGAGATGTTTCATTCTCTGATTCGCTCATGTTTGTTATCGGCCTTTTAACAAGTCTTCCCTTTTCCCTAACCCAATGGATATCTATGATGGCTCTTAAGACACAAGAGAGTTAACATGATGTGTGTATGCATGAGATGCATGAGATACGTGCGATGTGTGGAACATATAATTCAGGCCCATTGTCATTTTAAAGCTTCAATCATATTATTTCAGGGTGCAAACTTGTCCCAGTTGAAAAGGCCCAACAGGTTTACACATTTGCGACAACATGGTTAAACAACTTCAAATGATAAGGGGCCCAAACACATGATGGCCCATCGGCATTTTAGAAACTTTTGGCTCAATTGTCATAGGATACGAACTCGTCCCAGTTTAAATGGCCCAACAAGTTCGTATTTCTGACAAGAAGTCCAACTGCATCCAAATGAGGATGGTCCCCAAATACAAGCATAAAGAGATAATTCAAGCATAAAGAAATAATTTCTATAGAGAGGCCCATCGACATTTCAGAAGCTTTTGGCCCAATTGTCATAGGATATGAACTCGTCCCAGTTTAAATGGCCCAACAAGTTCACATTTCTGACAAGAAGCCCAACTACATCCAAGTGAGGATGGTCTACAAGCACAAGGAAATAGTTACTATAGGTCATACAACTCTGATCTATGTGTGGGTTTGAGGGAGTCCGAACAAAAACTCTCGCTGGCGAAGGATTGCCCACAACTAGGTCTCCCCACTCAAGGGTTCGAGCAACCAAGTGAGCGCACCCTTTTTATACCTTACGGTACGTGCGTGACTGACTGTTAAATGGATTTCCCGTTGTAGATTCCCCAGAGGGAGGGCGGAACGAACTCTCTTAAAAACCCAAGCCTCTTAGGCTCTTATCGCTTGGTGATAGGAATAAATAACGAGTCCTCCGAATTAGTCCATCACGGTAGGCTACAAGTACATGATTATCTAGGTGCCTTCGCAGCTTTTCCTTATAGAAAGGTAGTGAATGAGGGAAGACACCAAACCATTACCTAGCCTTAAAAGTACCTTTGATTAAACCCCTTACAACCCACGGTAAACACGGTTAATTAAAGCACAAATCACAATCATTACAAGGCATTATTTTGGGGCCAATTCTCTATCCCCTGTGGAGTCGCCAGACTGTAGGACATAGATGTTAGACAATGCTGTTCCGGGCTCGCGGCCCGGTCGGGAGTACGGAGTAGCCCACGGGGGAACTAAACCGGAGAAATAACATGGAGTCGCCACCCGGTGTGAACGTGGAAAATGATTTAAGGCCGCACTCACCCCTCGCAAGGGAAGACCTCAAACCGTTGGGTTCGGAATGGTCCCTTACTTATGCCACTTGTAATGATATGATTTGTACAATAATCTAACCAAGCCTAAGCAACATATATTTCCAAGGATAATCTACTCCTAAGTTCGCATGTATAAAATGAATCATCATAACGGCAAACATACGATATCACACAATAATCTCATGAACATGCTGAATCATCAAACACAAAAAATAAATAACAACCTAAACATAAACATAAAAGAACACCTATTGCGAAAGGAGATAACAAGATCATGCATAGAAGAATAACATACTAATGGCTAAATCATGCTTGAGAAACAAGTAACATCCTAATGACCTAATCATGCTTGAACACAGTCTTGCGAACACATCAAATAGATGAATGCGGGAATACAAATGGATGATAACTGTAAAAGTGTCAATAATGGAATGGCATGGTTAATTACATAATGCAAGAGAAATCACCCAAGAAGCAATCATGCATGAAATGTGATGAAAATGACTCAGTTCAGTGTATTTGCGTTCGTGTAGCGTTTGAAAATACGTTCGAACGGTAAATAGAAGGTTTGCGTTCGTATAGCGTTCGATAACGCATTCGAACGAGACAAGAACTGATGCATGATAAAACAAAATGCATGAACATTCGAGTAGCGTTCGTAAACACGTTCGAATGGTAAACAGAAGGTTCGCGTTCGTATAGCATTTGAGAACGCGTTCGAACGGGACCAGACCTGATGCATGATAAAACGAAGAAAACACATGCGCGTTCGAGTAGCGTTCATAAACGCGTTCGAACGGTAAACAGAAGGTTCGCATTCGTATAGCGTTCGAGAACGCGTTCGAACGGGACAAGTCCTGATGCATGATAGACGACGCAACACATACATAGATAAGGAAATCCATAATGTAGAACCCCGTGTGTCCGTTTGAACTCATTCCTATTCAATCGGGTTTACCTCGTCCGAGCGGCAAAAAATCATGGTAAAGGTAGCCTTTAGGCATTTTCCCTCGAATGAAGGACCTTGAATCCACCCTAGTTAGCCCATGCGCACTAGAATGTAATGCATGCGTAAATAAAGCAATGATATGCAAAGGGTAAATGACATAATAAAAAGCGCGGCAAAACATCGTGGTAAAGGTAGCCTTCAGACATTTCCCTCGAATAGAGGACCTTCAATCCACCCTAGCTAGCCCATGCGCATTACATCATAATGCATAAAAATGAATGAGACAATAATGTGGACTTCCGTATATCCGATTAAAGGTATCTCACATTCAATCAAACACACTTCGTCCGGCGCGGAAAAGTATTGTCGTAAAGGTAGCCTTTTGGACTTTTCTCCCCTCAAATTTAGAACCTTTAGACTAACAAACTAAGCCCATGCGCATTACATCACAATGTATAGAAAGTAAAATGCAGAAAGTAATAGCATACTAATGATTAAATCATGCTTAAAAGATAAATAACATGCTAGCAACCCGATCATGCTCGAATACAAGGTTGGATGAAACAAAATGTGTGAATCTCTCAAGTGATACGTGTCATTGTATCCCGAGTGCAAACCGTAATACCGTCCATTTGGATTCAGCTACGGAATTTACGTTCGGGTTTCCATCCGATATACCACAAGAGAGAACACATATTTCATTCATTCAAGGACCATAACATATATTAACTAACGACTCTCATGCGAGAGAATTCTAATAAACAACAAAAAAGATGAGAATAAATAAAAAGGGTGCCCTCAGGTCTAACCTCTTAGGTCGTCTCTCGAAAGTGCGTTACACGACCGTCGGAAGGTTTGGTGCTCCGTAATTCCTCCGATTCACTGGTCCACTGCTCTCGTTCACTGCTGCGGTGTTTTAAGCTGTCGTTTCCTCTGTTTTACTACTGTTTTGCTATTGTTTTACTGCTGTTTCTTGCGGTAAATAAAGGCTGTTTTGGGGTTAATTCGGGGACTGTTTTGGACTGTTTTAGGGCTGCAGTTAGGGGCTGTTTTATGTTTATTGGTTTCGGTTCAAGGGTTGGTCTGCTTGTGGTAGTGTTGCCGTGTATCTGTTGGTGTGTTTTTGAGTCTTAAGGCTGTGTCGTTTTTGATATTGAGCTATGAGAGTTTTGGGGGTTAATGTTTTGCAGCATTTTCTGTGATTTTTATGTATGCGCTAGGGGTTCTAAGGTTGGATTTGTGTTTGGTTTGTGGCCGTGTGTTTTTGCTTGGTGAAGGGCTGCTGGCTGAGTGGGTTTATTATTTGTTGAGGTCAGAGCTGTGCGTGGTCTGAAGGGTTTTGTCGGTTGATTTGTTTTTTTTAGGTATGTGAATTATTTAAATTGGGATGATATTTATTTAATTTAGGAAGGATATTATTTTAATTTGTGACATGTTTTAAATGTTCTAATTATTTTTGGGTGGGTTTTGGTGGGCTAATTGGGCTTGGGCTTGAGGCTAGAAACAAAACCAGAAGTACCGACACCGTTCGAACACCGATTCGAACGCTGCACGAACGCCCGTAATCTGCTTGACGTTCGAACATGTTCACTAACGCAGCACGAACGAAAGCAGTGAACATGTGAATTGAATCCGATGACATACTTAGTCTGAATTTCCCCTTCCGACATTCGTTTCTCGCGACTTTCACAACCTAAAGAGTAGTGCCTCCGTACGAGACTCATCATTGGGACTTATATGCAAAATATAGTGCCTACGGAACTGAATGCGGAAATCCTAAAATACATCTGTGAAGAAAATGTGGAGCAAGAAGCAGAGCAAATGGAGGAGCAACAGTTTGACCAAATTGAAGATCTCAGGCATTCAGGAGAAACATCACTGTTTTGGGGAGTACAAATCAAAGACATCACCCAGAAGCTTGACAGAATGGAACTTTCATTCAAAGTCAAGCACCATACAAGACCTCATGATTTTCTTTCTTTCTTTTCAGGAACCATTGGAGTGACAAAGATTAAGAAGATGGCACGAGCATTGAATGAGACAAAATTCTTTTTACCACCTTACCGTTAGAAGAGACCCTTCAAAAACAATGCACATGGGATTGTCTTTAATCGGACGTCCAAAACGACGTTGAAACCGCCTTGACAGATGGATTTCATTCACGTCTGGCTGAAGACGAAAAATTTAGCGCTAGCAGGGAGGCAACCCATGCACTTTGTTGTAATTTCTATTTTTATATTTTGTGTATACATGTTGTAGAGTTTTTAATTTTGTGTGTTATTTTTGTAGGGAAAAGCTCAACCAAAGCATAAGACAGAAGGAATGGTGTTTGGCAATCAGAAAGAAGAGAGCTAATTCATTTGTGATGGCTGAGTAAAGAATGAATTCTTGAGACACATCCTTATGAATTTATACTAAGCTAATGGCGTATTGCGTACACAATTTCGTTGCCTTAATAATTGCTTTGATTTGCTTTTCTTTTGTTATTTTCTTTTATTTTCGCCGACAATATCTATACTTTTTTACTTTCACGATTTATTTTAACGTTCATCTAATAATTGTCATTTGGCAGGTACTAGTGCTATTATTACTCACCCATTTTCAAGTTCTATAAATTCAGCTCTACATTTCTTTCTTCGACACATCCAGATATACATCCAAATAAGAGAAAGAAAATAGAAGCAACTTCACAATAGCAAGTCAAGCGAATTTGTGTTTTCTGTGGATCCAATTCTGGTAATAAACCAGAATTCATTGAGACTGCAAAGGAATTGGGGAGAGTCATAGCAGAACGAAATATGCACCTAGTATATGGCGGTGGAAATCTTGGATTGATGGGAAGCATTTCAAAAGCCGTTCAGGATGGTGGCGGTCATGTTTTGGGAATCATTCCAAAAACTTTGGCGGACGAACACATAATCAGAAAAATAAATGGAGATGAACGTTTTGTCTCGGGGATGTCTGAACAACTCTTTGAAATGGTCAATATTGCTGATGCGTTTATTGCTTTACCAGGTGGGCTCGGAACATTTGAAGAAATATTCACAGTGGCATCATGGGCGCACTTGAACATTCATCGGAAGCCCATTGAATTACTCAACATTGAGCATTTTTTCAATTTTCTGTTTGTATTTCTTGCGGAAGCCAAAAGACATGAGTTCGTCACAAAATCAGTACATGATATTTTCCTGACTGCAACAAAGGCCGAAGAATTAATTGACCAAATCCTAGCCTTTGAACCAAAAATCGACCCCATTCTTTCCAAGTTGAGCTGGTCAGACAACGATCGTGGTAAGAAGCATAAATTGGACATAGATCTTAATCGGTATTTTTTCGTAGATTTTTAGATAACCAGGTACGACCTTCTTAACTCTCATTCTACTGTTTAAGACATTGGGGACAATGTCTCATTTAGGTTTGGGGGAGAGGAATAGTTAATTTGTATCTTGTTTTTCTTATTTTTAGTCCTAAATTTTTTTTGAAAAATAAAAAAAAAATTGAAATTTTTTCAAAAATTACAAAAATATTTTGCGTTTTTGTGTTTGTATTTTGACTAAAAAGGTGAAATTGGTAAGAGATAGCTGAGTAAGGACTTTCAACTCCTGAGACGTATCTCAAACCTATTTCGGAACAAGTTAATTTTTGTTTATTTCATTTTAAATTATTTAATTTGTAATTCTCCATAAAACTGACTAAAATGGATCTTCATATGCTCAGTTAGCAGATATTATCAACATGTATTGTAACATACGAACATGAGCTAAAATTGAAAAGTTTGTAATATTCAGTACTCCAGTTTAATTGGAGGAAGCATCTCAAAAAGTGATGGAGTAAAAAAAAAAAATATGAGATCCGAGTTATTAAGTCTGTAAGGGTTGTTTTAACATCTAGTGCCCTAAAGCCAACTGGTTTGGGAATCACTGGCCCAAAGCTCGCTATATGGATCAAAGATGCTGGCAAAAATATATATCTGAAGTCTGAGTAATTAAGTCCGTAGGGGTGTCTTAACACCTGGTGCCCTAAAGCCAACTGGTTTGGGAGCCACCGACCCAACACTCGCTACATAGATGGAAGATATTGTATATAAATAAAAAAAATCAAAGAAAAAATCAGAAAAATCAGAAAACTTATTCCATTACTACAAAAAGGTGTGAATTCTGATAAAACTTTAGGAAAAAAATATTACTCTCTTATGAACTGCACTTGTGACTGTTGTGGGCAAAAATGAGTTGATTAATATTTTGTTGGCTATGTATATGGAGAATGGTAAATATAATAGGAGAATTTACTTATTCGGTAATTTAGAAAGAAAGAAAACAACTAGTAACTTGGAGTAGAAGTTTCACCTGATTAGTCACTAACTTCTTTATTCTCTTTTCTCTTGTCTTTTTGCTTTTGTGTGCATTAGTTTCACTACATTTTTACTTTTGTAAAATGTTTGTGGGTATCATTGTTGTAAACCCTCACGAGACTACAACTCGTCCACTAGGGACACATAGGGGTTTAAAGGCTTGTTGTATACGCTGAATGCAACCGTGATCCCTACGAAAGTGGCTTAGTTAAATTTTATTTTAAAGATGTTATGTTATTTTATTCTATGTTTTGGTCGAGGACTAGCAAAATGTTAGGTTTGGGGGTGTGATGAGTGGTAATTATATCACTATTTCCCACTCATTTAACCTAATATTTGTATAGTTTCTTGAGTTTTGTGAACGTTTTGATTGTGTTTATTGTTATTTTACAGATAAATAAGTTTGGGAAGCATTGGAGGTGATTTGGGGCCAAAATAGTGAAATTGGACAAAAAGGGCATTTTGGTAATTTACCGCGTCGCGATGCACATGCCTATGGCGTCGCGACGCCTAACGTGCGCCGAACAGTGCTAACGTGCGCCGGGTCCACAAGTCAGAATCTGAGAAAGTTTGACTTTGCTAATGTGCGCCATGCTACGTGTCACCATCACACCACGAGCGCTACTAACGTGCGCCGTGCCACATGTCATCATCTACGGTGACCGCACAGTCGCCCATCCCACACCATTGTCGCCATGTGTCGCTCCACCTGTCAGCCACGTCATCGTCCACATAATCGGTTGACCGAGTCAAAATGCCACGTCATCGCTACGTCATCATCAACCAATCACAGCGTGCCACGTGTCATCATTTTATGGTGCCGACAGTCACAATCGCCACGTCAGCTCAATTATTGGCTCACTTATCCACAATTGACACGTGGCGGATAAGAATCTGAAACAGCCAATCAGAAGCCGCCATGTGTCGCAATAATTGAACTCCCAACCACATTGCCACGTGTCACCTTATCACCTTATCCAGAATCTGAGCTGACGAACCAGAAGCTGCCACGTCGACAAAATGAGCGTTGCGACGCAAGCTGGGCATAGCGACGCCGACCCCCTACTGACACCTATAAATTCAGCTCGATTTCAGAATTCAAAGCATGCATTCCTTGAGTTTTGTAAGGACTTTAAGGATTGCATCTTGTGTGTTTAAGTTTTGTAATTTAAATTAAGCATTTTTAATTTTAGTATTTTTAATTATGCACTTTTACTTTTTGTAATAAAATTTTATTTTATTTTATTTTTCTTTTATTTATGTTCAGTAGTTAATTTACCGATGGGGTAAAAAGATGTGAAACTTTTAATATAATTATCTAGGTAAATCTCACTTAATTATAATTTTAATAAATTATATTTAACCAGATTAATTAATGGCAGACTTTATTACCGCCTATATGGTCGGTCTAAATATAAATTACTTTACCGCCTATATGGCTGGTCTTTATGTGACAGATAATTACCGCCTATATGGCTGGTGTAATTGGACTAAATGGATTACCGCCTATATACTGGTTTTAAATGTTTAACATTATTAATTCCTGAGAAAGCAGAACATAAAATAATTTATATATTATAATAAGTGAGATTCCTAGATAAGAAATATTAAATGTGGATCCTCTAACCCCAGCATTTTATTTTATTCTAGGGAAGTGATGAAACATAATATTCACACTTAATAATTGATTTTCTTTTATGGGTAATTCTTTAGTTTGTTTATTGAGTCTTAAGCTTAATGCTTCTTGTTATCTGATCACCAATAAGATTGA